>BQNB010097035.1:0-25482 GCA_026074375.1 Tanacetum coccineum | reverse complement strand
TTATCCGGTTAAATATACGTATTATATATTATATTATATATATTTTTGAGAGTGAATTTTCCTTAGGGAATTTTCTTAACTGCTCTTTTAAATATTTTATTTTATATATATTTTATAGTGTATCTAAACTAACACCAATGCTCTACCACGAAAAGAATATGAAAGAATTTTTATGTGTCAAACCGCAAAAGAAATTTGGGATACTTTGTTAATCACTCATCAAGGTAATAATCAAGTCAAAGCTAACAAAATAGATCTTCTTGTTCAACAACATGAACAATTCATGATTCCGGAAGAGGAATCAATAGATAATGCATTTGCTAGATTTAACACTATTATTACTAGTCTAAAAGCACTTGATGAAAGTTTTTCGAGCAAGAATTGTGTTAGGAAATTTCTTAGGACATTGCATCCTAAATGACACGCAAAAGTCGCGGCGATTGAAGAATCAAATAATCTAACAACTCTATCACTCGACGAACTTATTGGAAATTTAAAGGTTTATGAAGAAATAATTAAGAAAGATTCTGAAACCGACAAAAGCAAAAGAGAACAAAGTAGATCTATTGCCTTGAAAGCTAGAAAAGAATCTAGTGATGATGATAGCTCAACCTCCGATAGTGAAGATGAAGAATACGCCATGGCCGTAAAAGACTTCAAGAAATTCTTCAAAAGACGAGGACGATTCGTAAGACAACCACATGAAGAAAGAAAATCATTCCAAAGAAATAAAGACGACAAAAATGGCAAAGGCGAAAGAAAATGCTTTAAGTGTGGAGATCCAAATCATCTCATCGGAGAATGTCCGAAACTATCAAAATATCAAAATCAAAAGGCGTTTGTTGGAGGATCTTGGAGTGATAGCGACGAAGATGAAGAGGAGAAGACAAAGGACGAAAAGTGCCTTATGGCTAAAGCTTCTAATGAGGTACTTTCCGAAACCGAATACTTTAGTGATGACCAATCATCATTAGACGAAAATGACTTAGATAGTGAATATAGTAGACTATGCAAAATAGGACTAAAAGTCATGGCTAAAAATAAAACTCTAAAACAAGCTAAAATAGAATTAGAGAATGAAGTTCTAGAATTAAAAGATAAATTATCTAGGTTAGAAAAAGGTAAGGAAGTAAATGAAGAATGCAAATTATGTCAAGACCTTAAGTTTGAAAATGAGAAGCTTAGAAAAGAAATATCTAGGCTAAATCAATTTAATGATAGTAGTCACTCACTTAAGAAAATAATAAGTTCTCAAAAACCTTCCGGAGATAAATCCGGTTTAGGATTTAATTTTACCAAAGGGTCACCTAGCGAAACCAAACAAGTAAATTTTGTAAGAGCTCAAGAAGTCGAGTCGAATGAAAAATTGATAGAATCAAACCCAAACTCAAAACCAAAATTTATACTTATAAATAATACTAATATTCCTATTGCAAGTGATGATGAGGTAAAACATTTTTACAAACCTTCCTTAAAACCCGGAGTCGGATTTACTAAACCCACAATGAGGTCTAAAACACCTCCTCCGAGAAGAAAAGAAATCTTTCATCCTCGTTCCAAAATACCTCAACCTAGGAGATACCAAGGTAGACCAAATTACTCTAACACTAATCGCACAATGTGGAATCATCCGCACCAACCAAGCTTTACTCAATGTGGAAGATGTTCACTGTGCATGTGTTCGAATCAAATGCAAAACATGTTCGAAAACAATAACTTCGGACCCATGAAACGATGGGGAACAAATGGATAAATCATAATATCTTCAGAGGTTAATCATCTACAAGCATCCTTTGGCTTTCGTCAAACAAATTGATAAACTCATATAGGATTTCCATAAATCCTCATCCTTAAAGCTTGTTACCTTGAAGATTTTAAAGTAATTTCTCTTGAAGGCTAAGGTACGTCTCACTCTCCAATTACGTAAATTATAGATTGGTGTATGATATACTTAGTATTAGTGATAGATAGGAAATATGGTAATCACTAGAAATGCCATTTGTTGGCTTTCTAGTTTTTAAAAGAATTTGTTCATTAGGAACCATTCTTTCACATAGATTATCTATGAACCACTATAAAATGAAAATCTTCTATGGCCACGAACTCACGTAGATGAAGAAAAATGAGTTAGTGGATAATAATTAACATAGAAGTAGGATTAGTTTTGCATCAAAAAAGTCTTAAACCACTATGGATGAAAGAAACTCCCTTCCACCTTGACGCTCGCCTCAACTATGTCTATCAACATCGCCTTGTTGAAGTCTTTACTCCATTCCAATCTATCATCCTCCATAATATCCACTCATCCCCTAGAAAACGTTATTGTTAATCTAAGTCAAAGAACTCTTAGGCCGCAAGCTCATGACAAAAGCAATTTCTTTTGCTTTATTTCAACAATAGAACCTAAAAATATAAATGAGGCATTAAAAGATAAAAAATGTGTAATGGCCATGCAAGAGGAACTAAATTTTTTCTTAGGATTACAAATAAAACAATTAGATGATGGAATATTTTTTAATCAATCAAAATATATTAAGGAAATACTTAAAAAAAATTGGACTAGAAGACTCTAAGCCAATAAAAACCCCTATGTCTACAGAAACCAAACTCATGAGAGATGAAGAAGGTGAGTCCGTAGATAATACCAAATATAGAGGCATGATAGGTAGTTTCTTATACTTAACGGCAAGTAGACTCGATATCATGTTTAGTGTTTGCCTTTGTGCACGCTTTCAAGAGGATCTCAAAACCTCTCACCTAGAAGTGGTTAAGCGTATCTTCTGATACATTAAAGGCACTACGCATTTAGGATTATGGTATCCTAAGGGATCCAGCATAGAAACAATAGTGTATGCGGATTCGGATCATGCGGGAGATTATGTAGATCGCAAGAGCACTAGTGGTGTTTGCACGTTTATGAGATGTTGCTTAACATCTTGGTTTTCAAAGAAGCAAAAGGCTCTTGCCATCTCCACAACCGAAGCGGAATATGTAAGGGCTGGAAAGGCATGTTAACAAGCTCTATGGATGAAACAAGCTCTCACAGACTATGGCGTTAGGTTAGACGACATTCCAATAATGTGTGATAACAAAAGGGCTATAGACTTAAGTAAGAATCCCGTTCAACACTCACGAACAAAACACATTGAGATTCGCCATCACTTCGCGCGCGATAATGTTCAAAAAAGGAATATCTCTATAGAAAAGGTCTCATCGAAAGACAACATAGCCGATATTCTAACTAAACCACTTAAACGTAAGCTATTTAACTACTTACGTCTAGGTCTAGGAATGATGGAACAATTTTATTAAGTTTTTGGCATAATAAAGAAATGATAATAATCAATGAACCATTTGTCAAAAATCTGAGAAAAATATTTCTCAACAGGTGGTGGCCCCCTTAATTCATAAAGGGCGGCCCCTTTAATTTTAAGGGGACCACCCAGACTTTAAGGGAACCAACCACCTGACTGACAATTTTTTTTGTTCTGTGTCTAGGTTTTTATTTTACACAAAAACACAAAATTGGGAAAAGTTTATAAGCAAACTTTTACTAATTCTTCTATCTAAATGCATATCTCATTATACATATATACAATAGTCCCAATCTATTACTTTCTAAAAAGTTCTTCTCACAACTAGGAGAACATAAAAATCAAGTTTTATATATTATGCTAAAAATATTTTTCACATATGCATAATGTTCTCTTACTTGTTGTCAAATGTATATAATCTAATATATATTTTCGACAATCTTGGTTGAGCAAAATTAAATCAAGGAGTATTTGAATTATTTTTTAGGTTTTACATGTCTTAGTGTCGAAATAATTGCTACTCCACATTTGTCGCACTTAGGCACACACTAGTGTTTGCACAAAAATTTGGTTCGTTTTTAACTTAACCCTCTTGTCAAGAAAAATTATTTGTGCATTATATCTAGTTACTATTTCATATGTTCTTCACTCTTTTGGTCTTCTATTCATATATGAGTACATGCCAAAATTATGTGAAATAGTTTTATCATACATCTTGTCATACATATGTAGAATGTTAAATGCTTAATTGCTATATGTTAAAAATCTTAATTGCCATAAAAGGATGGACTTGCTGCAAATTAACCACCAAAATAGAAACCCTCACACAAAATTTTATGAAAAATCAATTTTTGGAAAATCTGGGAAATAGCAGTAGGCGCCCCCCTTAATTTATAACAGGCGGCCCCCTTATCTTTAAGGGGACCGACCCCTAATTAAGGGGACCGCCCTAGCATGACACGGGTAAAACAATATTTTTCTTCCTTTTTGACCAAATACCCTCTAGACTTAGCTATTGTTTCCCTAAATTCATAAACATTTCTTGGATTTGATCCTTTAAATGTTCATTTTTCTAAATTTAAACCTTTCATCCTCTATAAATACATCCTCAACCATCATCATCACAATCATCCTCACCAATGACATCTCCTAACAAACCCATATCCAAACCATCAAGGGTAGCCAAAATGAGTGTGAAACCCATTTAGAGGAAGAAACCAAACCTTTGCAACACATCTAATGTGCTCAATGCAAATTCACCTACACCAATGCCAAAACCACTCACTCCTCTTCATGAACCATCTCAAGAAAATAATCACCCCAATCAAGCATTACCAAATCCTTACATTAAGGACACTCCCACATCACCACAAGTTGTCTCACATCCTCCATTTCCCATCTCACCCATCAATTCACATGTTACTCACACTCAAGCTCCACCTCAAAGTGACAACCAAACTCAACACACACCACCTCTATCTCCAAGTAGAGAAAGCCTAGTTGATGACATTAATCAACTACAAGACCTATCAAATCTCTTAGCCATGCATCTCTCACAACAACAAAACAACATTCCCTCATCACCTTACTCTCCAAACCTACCACACACCCTCAACATTAACCAAGTTGAAACCCATGTTGGGTATTGCCCTTGTTGCATCTTCACCCAAAAACAATTCCTTGCTTTAAGTGAGGATATCAATTGGATTGAATTCCTCCTCACTCGACCTCATCCACCACCTAGAGTTCAAAGAGATTACCCTTCCACAACCGCCTCCGCTCCAAACTCTCCGACCAACTAATCTCATAATATGCCTCCAAATAATCGTCAAACCCTTTTGTGTCGCAAGCAAGTCAAAAATCCTTCTATGGCTATTTAGGATTTTTTTTATGTATTAATATGCTTCTAAAGCATATTTGTTTTTCTTTATGTATGCTTGTGTGAAGTTCACACACATTGTCCTAAATGAATGAAGTATCTTTTGCTTTGATGTTTGCTTGCACTTGTCATATTTTTCCTTCCTTCTTGCTACATGTTAGAAATATTTGTATTGTTCTAACTCGTTTTTGTAGCCAAGAAACCATAGCTCGATTCCTTGGTGCCCTCGAACGAGGGGGAGCACACATCAAGGGGGAGCATTTATTCCGTCGATTTTACTAGCAATTCTCGACGATGCCTTTTTGATTCTACAAAAAGGGGGAGAAATGACATAAAACTCACTAAATACTTGTTTAAAAATAATTTTACATTTAATGAGTTTAAATTTTGTAATCATCAAAAAGGGGGAGATTGTTGATAGAAATAATGCCTAAAAACATTATTAATATTTTTCACATCTTTACGTTTTGATAATCACAAAATATAAAAACGTTCAATGTAAAATTAAACGTAAACAAGTAATTAGTAGTAAATTTTCATTTCGAAAATTATATCACTTAAAGGTATGAATAAATAAATGCTTAATGCATTTTATGATCAAAGGAAATCTTTATTCAACCTCACACTTTTATAAAATGTTGTAAACATTTTTATAAACATTACAAAACATTTTCTATAATTAAAAGAAATGTTTTATTCAAAATAAACATTTTGAAATTCAAATTTTCGAACCTAAAACGGCTAGAAAGTTCTAGAAAATTCCCCATACACAAAAGAACAAACGGGGAGCGCCCAGTCTAGGGCGGCCCCCTTAAATACACGGGCGGCCCCCTTATCTTTAAGGGGACCGCCCATAGGTAGACGCTCCTCCAGAATGTCCTATAAATACTGGACTTTTCCCCACTATTTTCTCATATTTTGCACTCATTCTTTCTGATCAAAAACAGCTCACACATCTCATTAAAATCCTTTGATTATTTAATCATAAAATTTGTTTCCTAGTGATCCAAGCTCAATTCCTCAAGTTCAAAAGAAGAATACTTCTATCATCAAGTGAAGAAGTATTACACCTCAAGTGTGTATTGCAATCTTGTTGCATCCATATCATAACTTGTAAATTATTTGTAAATCTTGTAAAGTTGTGTAGTAGATAGATCTTGGTGATTGTTGTAAGTATAGTTGAATCTTAGTGATTCATCCAAGTTGTGATAGTTAGGTGTGAAAGTAGAAGTGAAGTAGTGTGGTGAAGAATACTAAGGCGTAAAAAAGTTGTGTAGTTGTGAAGTTGTGTTGTAAAGTTGTGAAAGTAGTGAAGAAGTTGTAAAGTCGTGATAGATTGGTTCTAGCTAAGATTAGAACTTGACATCTAGCTTAGTGTCAGAAATTGATATAAGTGAAAGTTGTGTACGGTTTTCTCTGCCATAAGGGAGTTTGTTGACATAGTGAAGAAAACTCTCGAGTTAGGTGCTCGAGGAGTGGAGTAGGGCGAAGAGGTGCTTCATAACCGAACCACTATAAATCCTTGTGTTGTGGTTTGATATTTCTAACTCTTATCTCTTATTTCTTTATTTGTTCTCACTTATTTATATTATTCATATTGTGCAAGTACCGAATTCATAAAAAGTCGAATCTAAGTTTTTATAAACAAACATAAACATCGAAATAAAAAGCGGTAAACTATTCAACCCCCTTCTAGTTTTCCACAATTGGTATCAGAGCCACGTCAAACAAGATTTTTAAAATAAATTGTATTTTAAAACTTGAATCGATCTATGGAATAGGAAAAATATTTAGAAGAGCAATCTATGCAAAGACCACTACTATTTGAAAGTGATGGACTTATTTATTAGAAAAATAGATTCGAAACTTATGTGAAGTCAAAAGATCTAGATCTTTGACATGTTATTACTGATGGTGATTTTCCTCCTATTCAAAATAATCCCGAAACTAAAAAGGAAGAAATTATACCTTTTCATCAACAAAACAATGATCTTAAAAAGAAACTTATTAAAAATAATGAAGCTAAAATAGTAATTTATAATGCTTTACCACGTAAAGAATATGAAAGAATTTTTATGTGTCAAATTGCAAAAGAAATTTGGGATACTTTGTTAATCACTCTTCCAGGTAATAATCAAGTCAAAGTAAATAGATCTTCTTGTTCAACAATATGAACAATTCATGATTCCGGAAGAGGAATAAATAGATAATGTCTTTGCTAAATTTAACACTTTTATTACTAGTCTAAAAGCACTTGATGAAGGTTTTTCTAGCAAGAATTGTGTTAGGAAATTTCTTAGGGCATTACATCCTAAATGGCGCGCAAAAGTTACGGCGATTGAAGAATCAAAGAATCTAACAACTCTATCACTTGACAAACTCATTGAAAAGATTCGAGTGATGATAATAGCTCAACCTCCGATAGTGAAGATGAAGAATACGCCATGGCCGTAAGAGACTTCAAAAAATTCTTCAAAAGAGGAGGAAGATTTGTAAGACAAACACATGAAGAGAGAAAATCATTTCAAAGAAATAAAGACGACAAAAATAGCAAAGGTAAAAGAAAATGCTTTAAGTGTGGAGATCCAAATCATCTCGTCGGAGAATGTCCAAAACTATCAAGATATCAAAATCAAAAAGCGTTTGTTGGAGGATCTTGGAGTGATAGCGACGAAGATGAAGAGGAGAAGACAAATGACGAAAAGTGTCTTATGGCTAAAGCTTCAAATGAGGTACTTTCCGAAACCGAATACTTTAGTGATGACCAATCATCACTAGACGAAAATGACTTAGATAGTGAATATAGTAGACTATGTAAATTAGGACTAAAAGTCATGGCTAAAAATAAAACTCTAAAACAAGCTAAAATAGAATTAGAAAATGAAGCACTAGAATTAAAAGATAAATTATCTAGGTTAGAAAAAGGTAAGGAAGTAATTGAAGAATGTAAATTATGTCAAGACCTTAAGCTTGAAAATGAGAAGCTTAGAAAAGAAATATCTAGGCTAAATCAATTTAATGATAGTAGTCACTCACTTAAGAAAATAATAAGTTCTCAAAAAACTTCCGGAGATAAATCCGGGTTAGGTTTTAATTTTACCAAAGGGTCACCTAGCGAAACCAAACAAGTAAAGTTTGTAAAAGCCCAAGAAGTCGAGTCGAAGGAAAAATTGATAGAATCAAACCCAAACTCAAAACCAAAATTTATACTTATAAACAATACTAAAATTCCTATTGCAAGTGATGATGAGGTAAAACGTTTTTACAAACCCTCCTTAAAACCCGGAGTCAGATTTACTAAACCCACAATGAGGTCTAAAACACCTCCTCCGAGAAGAAAAGAAAATTTTCATCCTCGTTCCAAAACACCTCAACCTATGAGAGACCAAGGTAGACCAAATTACTCTAACACTAATCACATAATGTGTAATCATCCACACCAACCGAGCTTTACTTAATGTGGAAGATGTTTATCGTGCATGTGTTTGAATCAAATGCAAAACATGTTCGGAAACAATAACTTCGGTCCCATGAAACAATGGAGACCAAATGGCTAAATGATCATATCTTCCGAGGTTAATCATCTACAAGCATCATTTGGCTTTCGTCAAACAAATTGAAGAACTCGTATAGGATTTCCATAAATCCTCATCCTTAAAGCTTGCTACCTTGAAGATTTTAATGCAATTTCTCTTGAAGGATAAGGTACGTCTCACTCTCTAATTTCCTAAATTATAGATTGATATATGATATACTTAGTATTAATGATAATTAGGAAATATGGTAGTCACTAGAAATGTCATTTGTTGGCTTTCTAGTTTTAAAAGAATTGGTTCATTAGGAACCATTCTTTCACATGGATTATCCATGAACCACTATGAAATGGAAATCTTCTATGGCCACAAACTTACGTAGATGAAGAAAAGTGAGTTAGTGGATAATAATAAACATAGAAGTAGGATTAGTTTTGCATCGGAAAAATCTTAAACCACTATGGATGAAACAAACTCCCTTCCACCTCGACGCTCGCCTCAACTACGTCTATCAAAATTGCCTTGTTGAAGTGTCAACTCCATTCCGATCTCTCATCTATCACAATATCTACACTTTCCTATTTCAAAACGTATCAATTGATTTTTTCGTTCGAAGAAATTAATTCATCATATTCGCAAGGAGTCTAGTCACCAAATTATCTTATGTATTGAAATCTTGATTATCTCGTCCAAAATAGTTAAAGAAACTTTTTAATTAAACAATGAGTTAATTAAAAATTGTCAATATTCATTCTCACAAAACTAGCCAAAAAATCAAAGAATTTTTTTTCAGGTGGCGGCCCCCTTAAAATTAAAAGGACCGGCCGTGTAAAAAGGGTGGCCCCCTTAATTAATTATGGGGACCGCCTATCTGTGAATCCAAACACCCCTTCTGCAAAAGAATTATATACCAAACATCACTTTTCTCTCTTCCCTCTTTCTCCTACCTACTGTGAACGAAAACACCATCACCAAAACTTTCAAAATCAAACCTCAAATCACCAAATCAACCAAAATTCACAAGGGGCAATTACTAACAAGTCAATCAACAACATACATTGTAAGTTTTTCAACCTTCTTTTGTTTGATTTCATCCAATTTTGTTCTTAATCAAAATTGGGTATTTTTAATTATTTTCTTTTGTCTTTTGATTTTTAGATTAGAACTAGGAAATCCATAACTACGATGATTCCCATAGTCATAAGAATTCAATACATTCATTAGAATTGAGTCATAAATTTCATTTTATTTTTGGCTCGAAAATTTTATAAATATATATACATATTTTTCATTTTTTGAAACAAAGGTTATACATGTTGATTCACGTCAAAAACACGTTAAAACAACAATACATTGTCCATCGAAACGTACATTCCTAAATGTATACTTTTCGAATCAATGGATAATGTGTTATAAAAATAAAGGGGTGTTTGGTTCGTTTATTAGGATCAATTTTTAGAGTCGAAATAACCATCACTATAGTTTTGTCACTTGTATAAAACACTTAAACAAACTGTATAATCATCAAGATATATAATTCATATATATATTGATATATTTTATAAAAGGTATAAAATAAAGGGGCCGTTAGCTACATTCCAAAAACATAGTAATTTAGTCAAAACAAACACTTTAACTCTTGTCAAGTCAAAAATAATAAACTTATACTTATCAAACAAAATATACACTTAAACACATAATTACCGACAAGCTTAAGACAAATTTTGTATGATAAAGGAGTGTTTGGTTATAGTCTTGATGTTGAAATATATAACTAATATATATTCTTCGACAAACTAATTAATTCAAAAATTAATTAAGGAACATATGGAGCACTTCTTAGTTTTAACTTTTTGCGTCGAAGTAATCCAGTCCCGATCATTTGTCAAAAACTTCACTTTATTTTCTTTATTATTTTCTTTTGTAACATTTTTATTTTGTTGATATCTTGTTTAGGTGACAAAAATGCCGAAAGCTACTACCACCGATATATCTCTCACTAAATCCTACATTCCAAAAGTATCCAAAATTCCCGACATCTCCCATACTATTGCCCAGTTCTACAAACCTATTGAAAACCGTAACATTCACGAAGGTCGTGTTGTTGATCAAGCCTACTACAAATCCAACAATATTAAGCATCTTTTTACTAACATTCGTTTCAATTGTCTCTTTCAAATCAACGGACCAATTATTCCAAGATTCATTCTAGACTTCTATAGCCAAGTCACGGTACATAACCGGATGAATATGTGCAATCTTGTTATCTCTTTTATGATTCAAACAACGAATTCATCAACGTCTTACTCTCGCTCAATTTGGTCAAATCCTCAAAATTCCATACAATGGTCAAGCCGTTTTTACAAACGAATAGGACCTTGCATCCCTTTGAGTCTTCTCGAGAAGACCGAGGGACCAATTGCAACACCGAACTTAATGTAAGATCCTACTCCCGACGACATTCGTTGACTTCTTGAATTGGAACGTGTCATGGTAGATCGTACCATTAAAAGTCAAACGTCCTCCCCTCGCGCACTCAAAACCAAATCAAATTCTCACCAAAGAAATAAAGCCCCCCCGACATGGAAGCAATGAGTAAGAACTCATTTGAGAAAAAGTATTACAGACTAAGGAGGACATCAGGACCGTTCTCCCCGCTGTCTTGCTCACATGTGTATTGTTGTTGTTGCCATAGAGGAACCAATAGCAATCTTGCTTATTCTTCGTCAAAAGAATCTAATGTGCTAAGAGATACTCCAAATGCAATCTACCGTATCGTCATGTTTCCTTGACTCGTACTTTATCAGAAACGTAATTGAAACGTTCCTCATCTTGATAATGGCGATCTATAACATTGTTTGAAAGAGTCTTGCATCCTCTTAGTCTAAAACAAACTCGACTACCTCCGAAGTGATCGTGGCAAGGGCGCGTCATTCTTCTCCTCTTCGTCCTCGTCATCATCACGGCACGTCATCTCACCAAACATGATGATGATGATGATGACGATGTCGAAACTTCTTTGGTTGAGCAAAATTAAATCAAGGAGCAGTTGGATTATTTCTTAGGTTTTACATGTCTTAGTGTCGAAATAATCGCTACTATACATTTGTCGCACTTAGGCACACACTAGGATTTGTACAAAAGTTTGGTTCATTTTTAACTTAACCCCCTTGTCAAGATAAATTATTTGTGCATTATATCTAGTTACTATTTTATATGCTCTTCACTCTTTTGGTTTTCAATTCATATATGATTATATGCCAAAATTATGTGAAATAGTTTTATCCTACAACTTGTCATATATATGTAGAATGTGGAATGCTAAATTGCTATGTGCTACAAAATCTTAATTGCCATAAAAGGATGGACCTGCTGCAAATTAACCACCAAAATAGAAACCCTCACACAAAAAGAATTTTAAGAAAAATCGATTTTTGGGAAATCTTGGAAATAGCAGTAGGCGGCCCCCTTAATTCATAATAGGCGGCCCCCTTAATTTTAAGGGGACCGACCCCTAATTAAGGGGACTAGCCTAGGCAAACACGGGTAAAACAATACTTTCACCTCCCTTTAACCAAATACCCTTTAGACTTAGCTACTGTTTCCCTAAATTCACAAACATTTCTTGGATTTGATCCTTTAAATGTCCATTCTTCCTAATTTAAACCTTTTCTCCACTATAAATACACTCTCAATCATCATCATCACAATCATCCTCATCAATGACATCTCCTAACAAACCTACATCCAAACCATCAAGGGTAGCCAAAATGAGTGTGAAACCCATTTGGAGGAAGAAACCAAACCTTTGCAACACATCTAATGTGCTCAATGCAACTTCACCAATGCCAAAACCACTCACTCCTCATCATGAACCATCTCAAGAAAACAATCACCCCAATCAAGCATTACCAAATCCTTACATCAAGGACACTACCACATCACCACAAGTTGTCTCACATCCTCCATTTCCCATCTCACCCATTAATTCACATGTTACTCACACTCAAGCTCCACCTCAAAGTGACAACCAAACTCCTTACATTAAGGACACTCCCACATCACCACAAGTTGTCTCACATCCTCTACTTCCCATCTCACCCATCAACTCACATGTTGCTCACACTCAAGCTCCACCTCAAAGTGACAACCAAACTCAACACACACCACCTCTATCTCCAAGTAGAGAAAGCCTAATTGATGACATTAATCAACTTCAAGACCTATCAAACCTCTTAGCCATGCATCTATCTCAACAACAAAACAACATTCCCTCATCACCTTACTCTCCAAACCTACCACACACCCTCAACATTAACCAAGTTGAAACCCATGTTGGGTATTGCCCTTGTTGCATTTTCACCCAAAAACAATTCCTTGCTTTAAGTGAGGATATCAATTGGATTGAATTCCTCCTCACTCGACCTCATCCACCACCTAGAGTTCAAAGAGATTATCCCTCCACAACCGCCTCCGCTCCAAACTCTCCAACCAACTAATCTCGTAATATGCCTCCAAATAATCGTCAAACCCTTTTGTGTCGCAAGCAAGTCAAAAATCCTTCTATGGCTATTTAGGATTTTTCTTTATGTATTAATATGCTTCTAAAGCATATTTGTTTTTCTATTTATGTATGCTTGTGTGTTGTTCACACACATTGTCCTAAATGAATGAAGTATATGTTGCTTTGATGTTTGCTTGCACTTGTCATATTTTTCCTTCCTTCTTGCTACATGTTAGAAATATTTGTATTGTTCTAACTCGTTTTTGTAGCCAAGAAACCATAGCTCGATTCCTTGGTGCCCTCGAACGAGGGGGAGCACACATCAAGGGGGAGCATTTATTCCGTCGATTTAACTAGCAATTCTCGACGATGTCTTTTTGATTCTACAAAAAGGGGGAGAAATGACATGAAACTCACTAAATACTTGTTTAAAAATAATTTTACATTTAATGAGTTTAAATTTTGTAATCATCAAAAAGGGGGAGATTGTTGATAAAATATAATGCCTAAAAACATTACTAATATTTTTCACATCTTTACGTTTTGATAATCACAAAATATAAAAACGTTCAATGTAAAATTAAACGTAAACAAGTAATTAGTAGTAAATTTTCATTTCGAAATTTATATCACTTCAAGGTATGAATAAATAAATGCTTAATGCATTTTATGATCAAAGGAAATTTTTATTCAACCTCACACTTTTATAAAATGTTGTAAACATTTTTAAAACATTACAAAACATTTTCTACAATTAAAAGAAATGTTTTATTCAAAATAAACATTTTGAAATTCAAATTTTCGGACCTAAAACGGCTAGAAAAGTTCCAGAAAATTCCCCCTACACAAAAGACAAACTAGGGAGCCCCTAGTCTAGGGCGGCCCCCTTAAATACACGGGCGGCCCCCTTAATTTTAAGGGGACCGCCCACCTATTTAAGGGGACCGCCCATAGACTGACTAGACTGACGCGTCTCCAGTTTTTCCGTATAAATACTGGATCTATTCCTCACGTATTTTCTTACCTTTTTGCACTCATATCTTTCTGCTCTAAACAACCCGACATTTTCTCTCTAAAATCCGTTTGATCATGTTAATCATAAAGACTTTGTTCCAAGTGAATCCAACTTAATTCCGCAAGTGCAAGAAAGAATACTTCCTTATCAAGTGAAGAAGTATACACCATAGTGTGGAATGCAACCTAGTTTGCATTCATTCACATATTTTTAAATCAATTGTAAATCTTATAAAGTTATGTAGTTGCTAGATCTTGGCGATCTTTGTAAGTATAGTTAGATCGTTGGTGATCGTACCAATACAGTTTAGATAGTTTATATGATAGTGTGGTGATGTGAGAGTCTTGGAAGTTGGTAAGAATCTTGAAGTTGTGAAGTTGAAAAGTCGTTGAACAAAGTAGTTGAAGTCGGTTGGGATAGATTGGTCTAGCTAAGATTAGAACTCGACATTTTTAACTTGTGTCGTAAATCGTGTAGCAACGTTGTACGGGTTTTTCTCCGCCATAAGGACTTTTGACATAGTGAAGATAACGCTCGAGATTGGTGCTCGGTAGTGGAATAGGGGGAAGAGGTGCTTCATTACCGAACAACTATAAATCCTCGCGTTGTGGTTTGATTGTTCTTACTCTTATCTCTTGTCTTGCATTATTTTCTCATACTATCTTATTAATTGTTTAGATAAGTATATTGTTTATATTGTGCAAGTGTTGAATTCACATAAAGTCGAATCTAGAATTTTTATAAACACTTTAAAACCTTAAATTAAAAAGCAGTAAACTATTCAACCCCCCTTCTAGTTTTCCACAGTATAAAACCATTTTTTCTTCATCATTTTTTGGAAATCATTTTCTTATGGTTTTCATTGAATTTTTCATAAGTGATGATTACATCCTTACCATCTTTATCTTTGATGGTAGGTTTGTAATTACCATGAACTATAATGTACTAAAGGTCAATATCTTTAGACTTCACATAAGTTTCAAAACGGTTTTTCCAATATATAAAGCAATTAGCCTCAAAGAGAGGTGGTCGTTGCATAGATTTACCTTCTTTGTAGTTTTCCAAATCCATGATTGTTTTAAAGTTTTAAAATACAGTATACTTTAAAAACTTTGATAACCCGCTCTTGATACCAATTGTTGAAAACTAGAAGGGGGGTTGAATAGTTTTCAAGTACTTTTCAAAATTTTGTTAGGTTCTTATGTGAAGTTTGCACAATATTGATGCTTGATGAACAAGATATAAAGCAAGTATAAGTAAGGGTTAGAAAGATTTAACCAAGACACAAGTATTTATAGTGGTTCGGCTACAAGGACACCTTCCTTACCCTACTCCACTCCCCGAGTCACCTACTCGAGAGTTTGTAAACCCTAGTCACCACACTCCTTTAACCGGCAGAGAAGCCTCACAACGTTGCTTACACCTTTAACGGTACAAAGGTAAATACTAGATTCTTCACACGGTAGAATCAACCCAACAGCACTACACTTGATTTATAAAGATGATGAATATATCTACAACTACTAAATGATGTACAAGATTCAGCAATGTGAACTTGAAGATGCTGTGGAGATGCGAAATAAGATTCTTGGAACTTGATCGACTTAAAAGGGGTGTTTGGCAATTTCTTCTTTGAAGGAATTTACCTACAAAATGTTAAAAGAAACTATGCAAGAATAGAGAGAATGATCAGTAGATTAGAGAATTTAGGCTTAGAGGGATGATTAAAGCATGAGAAATGGCTTGGTATTTATAGCCAAAAATTCTACTATAGGCCGGTTCTGCCGGTTTTGTTGCAGAACAGAACCGACCAGTATATATCAACAGAACTGGCGCACAATAACTAAATCTGAATTTTGATTTGCAAAATCTTGAGAGATCGTGTGTAATCTTGTAAGATTACCCTAAGATATGCTGCAAATGATGATGTCATTCAAGATGTAAACAATGGTTTGCATAATTTACTTGTAAATCAATGTAATGCTAAAAATAGAAAAGTAATGTTTATGTGTTAGCTTAAGAAGTTTACCTTCATGTGGATTTTATTTGTTATCAACAAAACATGAAAAGATCGTAAAATAAAATAAACGTTTTTGTTTGTTTATTTGTATTAACACATTCATAACCAAAACATGATCCGGAGGTCGGGGAGGATAAAATAGAAAGATAACCATATTATTGATAAAAAGAGAAAAGGGAAAGATGTGTGTGTGTGTGTGTGTGTTTAGAAGAGAGAACACACACACCCCTTATGTGAAATGTTATAAAATGTTTCCTCACCCCTTCTTGGAAGTAAGGAGGGGATATATATAGCCTTATTATGTCGCCTACAATGCTAGCTTAACGTTTCTAGACCTTATTTGACACGGCTATAATAAACTAATATAATTTCGTATAAGTCGACATATTTTAAGGCTAACAGGGTACAATTTGTTCAGAGTTCATCGTTATGAAGAGGTACCTAGAAATTCTAAATACACAAGTAGTTATGCGGGTTCCTTTCCAAGTGTTTGGTGGATTATGTGGCGTCAAACTCATATGAAGTTGATTATCATTTATGTTGTCCATTTTGTATATTATCTATCTATTGATTCCACCAATTATATGGATCACCAAAAGAATTGACTTACATCCATTAAATTTGACTTGCGTCCACCAATTAATAAATAAAAGTAATACAAATTTGTTATTCAAAAATATTATTCAAAATTTAGAAAAGAAAACTGTGCGCGCATGGGCATTATAACTAGTAAGTTATACTAAAATACTTGATATATGGTTTTGCTAACGTATATAAAAAGCTTAAATTTTCCTAGTTCGGCATTTTCATTTTCAATTTTAACATTTCATAGGGGAAAATAGTTTGTTTAGAAGAAGGTGTTTATTAGATTTTGTTTATTTGTTTATTTTTTTCAGATGTCTTTAAGATGCAATAGATATGTTGATACTCGTACAACTAGTTTTAATGCTCGTGCACGTACAAAGATCATACTATGATCCCAACTAATAATTATAGGTTAACTATATTTGTTTGGTGTGAACTTAATAGCTATATTGTTCATACAACCGATTATTTTGAAAACCGTCAATATTATTTGTAAAACATATATTATGAGACGAAACGATACATACGCACACGATCTAAGATTTGAACCATATTTTAGTATAAATTTTTGCCAAATATATGTGATTAATAACACTTTTAGCCGTATGGTAATTTTTAACCGGTGTATTAAAGGCGGGTTGGGAAGTATATTAGAGATAACCGACTAGTGTGTGTACTATATTGCATTATCTGCCTTTAAAGACATTAATTGATGATTGCTAGCATGTCAATATCCCCATATTCCTTTTATCGACGAGGGTACATTTTATCGTTATTGTTTACAACCTATACATTTCGTGATCTTATGCGGGTGTTGTAGAGACTTCAGGCTGTGACCTAGAAACTGATGAAGCTATCATAAACCAAGTACATTATGCAACTGGTGATGACTCTGAAAGTGATCAAGATAAACGAATTTATGATTATACTACAATATTTTGCCACATGGATGATATTTGCACAAGTAGTTTAGATCCTACTTGTGATAATTTTCAAGTATATCATGAATCGGTTGATCCTAACCACTCAATAATACTTCAAAATTATGCATTAGTTCAATCTCAAATTGAGGATTTATCTAAGCTTATTCAAGTAGAAAAAGATAAACATGCTAGTTTTGAAAACAAAACGCATGACATGGTATACGAAGAAAAGTGTAAAAGGCGTTAGCTCTTAAAAGAGAAATAATGGAATTAAAATATAAAATTTTTGGTCTAAAACAAAATATTTCTTCTTTTGATCACATTAAAAGAAAACATGGTGAAGAAGTTTCAAAACTAGAAGATGAAAATCTATATTTTGTGAAAAGAATTAAAGATCTTGAAAACATTCTTCGAAAAACAGGGCAAAGTATTAATACTGACATGTTGCTTCCAAAGTCAAATGAAGTAACTGACCTTAAACATGGCCTCAGGTTTTCAAACCCAATTTATCCTAAAATTTCTAAGATAACTTAAGTCACTTTTTATAATGTTGATTTTTGAAAAAGAAGATATTTAAAGGGTATATGTTTATTTCTCTAAAAGAGTCTAAAGAGGAAGATGAAAAATGTTTGAATATAGAGAAAAACAACACTAAGTTCTCTTACCATCATGTTGACTATGGTGTGATCGACAAATAAAAATTTCAATGAAAAGATACAAGTATGCAAAATCATGTCGAACAAGTAACTATTAATTGTTTTGATGCAAATATGTTTGAGGGTTTAACACGAAGAGGCTTTTGTAATCTTAAAAAACAGATGGATTTAACATTAAATATTATTCGTTGTAAGCAAGAATTCCGAAGGACTAAACTTTTAAATTCCACTACTTTGGATATGGAAGTTTTAAGTACAGTCAAAACACTCATAAAAATGGAAATCAAACCTCCTATGAATAGTGTTAATGAGAAATTTATCTTCTTTGAAAAAGAACTAATTTCAAAAATGCAATACGACTTAACTTTATGTTATGTATCTTGAAGATGAATTTGATCAAAAGTGCTCACTCTTAGACATTCAAACAAAAATATTCATAAATCAATTTGCATTTTTCACACCAGAATCTTTGAATAGTGATATTGAAATTGGTATTCTTTGAACAAATGGTTATTCCTTTACACTGTGTTCTTTAGTTTTACTCATGGGAAGAAAGTGACTGAAATGGAGTGAAACATATAATTAGTATGTTCTTTAGTTTTTTATACAAACGAAAGAGAAGGGCTGAGAGAAAAAAGTAAGGGTCATTGATGGGTTTTTGTCCTAAATCTCCCGTCTCATTATTGGGATGAAAGCTGAGAAAAGAGAAACAAAGTCAATAAAAAACTTATCAATGTACGAAAATACCCTCAACTATTATCACAGTTTGCTTCCAGGAATCCATCATTCAATTTGCAGCACCCAAAACTTTATAAATTGTACGGTCACATATTCTACCATCATTTTTTATATAATTTAGTCAAGACTCAAGATAATAGACTGTTATGCTTTTTGTAAAAAGTAAGGCAAGATTTCATCGTTAAATGTCATAATTGAGATATATATATATATATATATATATATCTTTTCAATCTTTAAGAAACTCTATAAAGAATATGTTTTAAGTTTTGGAATTATAGTAGATATCGTAACATTCTTGTTCCTTGATTTTTTTATAACTTTTTGTTGTAGATTTGGGTTGATTTTTAAGTGCAAGTATGTTTATACATTTTGGTGATGGATAAGAGGGCAAGATGGTAAATCTGTTTATTTTACTTTTTTATCTTCTGGCAAGAACTGTAACATCCCTTACCTTTCGTCATTTTCCTTTCTGATTCAAGAACACAAACCAATACAAGGTTTTCTTTACTTTTGTTTACCTCTTCATCCCTTTCTTCCTTTCCTTCCCTTTTCTTTCCAAAATAAAATTTGAGAATAGAGTGTTAGAACTTGAAAATCTTATTCTTAAAGAGACCTTAAAAGATGTTTTAAAATAAAATGAAGACGTCAAAAATGATTTGTCAAAGAAAACTGCCAAATTTAAAAATGATTTTGCGAAATTTGAAAAAAAAAGTATTGAATTTTAACTTAAATAGTAGAGACAAATTGAAGAAACAAAATATGACAAGCTTTCGTATGAAATATCTTTGACATCAATTTTGAAAGAGAATGAAACTAATAAATTAAAAGTACTTGATTTGATGGAAAACTAAAATGTCGAGTTTTTGAGCTTAAGTGAGTTGGCACCACAAAAGGCCTCGGCTATTTATGACCAGATTTACTGTACGAAAAAATTTAAAGAAAACATGGACAACAACTATTCATTTACCATTCTACCTCTAATTTTCATCCACACGTTGCAACTTCAAACTAACCTAGTCTCTTCCACCAATTTTCACAATCAACCATCACAACAATAAATCTATACTAACCTAGTCTTTTTCACCAATTTATCAAAAATAAACATAATATTAAAACATAAACAAAATATACAAGTTTACTAGTTTAAGTTTATAATTAACTATTTTAACAACAAAGTTAATATTTCAACAAGTAATTTATAAAGTGACTAAAATAAGTAGTTTATGTGTATGTACATAGTTTTATTATCCATTTTACCAACTTTTCACAATATTATATTTAGAAAGTTTTGTTAGTTTTCTTATAGAAAATAATTAACATAAAAGCTACTAGTGATATAATTTCATGCATGAGATGATATGAACAAATTATATAAAATGAAAATATGTATGAATTGTGCACCTTAGTATGATGAGATGATGAGATTAACAAGTATACACCCAAATCAAACCCAAATACTTGTTTGATTATAACACAAACCCTTAAATCTTTTTGAAACTACTTGTAATATCAAAAACCAACTTGCTTCTTATTCCTCTTGGTTTGGCAGAATATTTTAGAGAGAAAAGAGAGAGATATGTGTGTTTGAAATGAAGTGAAATGAGAAAGAGTTAGGTAGTTTTGTATATATAGTGGAAGTATTAGTTGGTTAATAGAGTGTCTTGGTTAATAGAATATAAAAGTGATGTTGGATAATATATCTAGATATTAGGCTGTATTTGTTAATAGCATATAAAGAGGATATTGGATAATAGATTTGGTTAATAAGGTGTAAAGGTGTAAGTGGTGATTAAAGAGAGTAAAGAGGGGTTAGGTTGGATAATAGAGTGCTTATTTTGATAGGTATGATTTGTGTGTGTATATGGTGGACGAATAAGGATAGATGAGGAGGGAAATCATTTTTCAAATTTAGTTTATTGCTTCTAGAAGAGGTAGCGTAAATATTTGTTTGAAAGGTGGTAGTATTTTGTGTAAAGAGCTAGTGTCACATGTTTGCATAAAAAGATGTTTAACACATAAGTGGAAGTAACCAAAGTTCAAGGATGTTTCTTATACTACATATAGAGCGGGATATATATATATATATGTGTGTGTGTGTGTGTGTAAATAAGGTGGTGTTGGTTTATTTGCATGCATGCATGTACATAAGCGTATACGTAAGCGTTTTACATAAAACTTGTAAAATAAAATACATAGACTTATATTCATAAAAGTCATATAGCACATATTAGACGTATACTTATATTTGTTTAATGCCGATTTACGTTTAAAGCTGTTTTTCAGTTTACGTGATTTAACTTAACGGTTTTACGTAAAAGTGAACACGTAAAGTTTCAAAATAAATAGTTTTGGGTTTATTGTCGTAAAATGACCTGAAAATGTAAGTTGTCACAAACTTAGTATTCACAGACTTATCTTTTTCAGCAGTTTTTAACTTTTCTTTCAACTCGGAAAATGTTATCAAAATATCTTGATTCTAAGATCGAACATCTCCATATGCATACGTCTTTTGATTAACACTCTCAATCAATTCATTTATTTCTTTTTGAGTTTGAGTCTGTGTCTTTTTTATGGAATCGAAAAGCTTTTGATATTCAAGTTTTACATTCTCATTTTTCTTCACCAAATATTGAACTTGAAATTCCAAAGACACGTTCTCACTCTCTAACTTTTCCATTTTCGATATCCAAGAGTTTTCACAAACATTATTCAAGGATTTTTCACAATTTGTTTTCTCTTTTTGATGTTGCAATTGCAATTCAAAATCAATACTTTGAGCTTGACACCTTTGAAAATAATTTTCAAGAATCTTTATTCGTTTTAACAAGTTCTCTTGGACATATTTGGATTCATTTTGAATTTTCTCAATCTCATCACTCAAAGAGTCATTCCTATCCTCCGAATGAAGCATAACACAATTTACAATATCATGAGTGAGTGTTTCTTCCAAGAGTCGATCATTCAAAAGCTTGTTTTTTTGAGTGTTTCATCAAGTTCACTTTCCATTGACTCAAAAACATTTAACATCACTTGTACTTCTTTTGTAAGCTCTGTTTGTAAAGCGGATACATTTTCGCGTAATTGTGCATTAATCGATTTCACCTTTTGATGACAAAATGTTCAAAGAACTTCAATTTCCGGATATGAAAAATCTACACCGACGGTAGAAGTGTTATCATCTACTTGTTTTTTCCGAACATTTAATATTAAACTCCATTCTATCAAAAACCTTTTTGATGTTATTTTGCTCTGGCATTTTCAAAAGAGGTGAACTCGAATTAACCACATTTGCATTATTAGGAGTTACATCAAAAGTAGAAGTTTTTAAAAAATATTGTTGTATAAGAGAAAGTTAAACTTGTAGAACAAAAGTTTCATAAAGTTTGTTCAATTTCACGTAATCAATGGGAACAAAATTCACTTATTTCTCAATAGCCTTTGGATCGTTTAATTTTCCTTTCATTTTTAATCGACTCTTATCCGAATCCTCAAGAATTTCCTGAGTGTCACAAACATCAACATGAATTCTTTAATTACGAAGACATGAAGCATCATACAACTTAGGATTTTGTACAATTGATTTCTTGAGAGTATAAGGATTTTTGTAACCTAAATCATTTTTCCAACTTTGATCATAAAAAGAATTAGGTTTCGATCCAAGCATATGAATAGCTTGAAGTGAGTTACTCATTTTGACAACCATATTTTCATTAGCTTTGATTTTTCATTCCAAATCAAGAATATAATCGATATACTTATCCTCACTCTTTTTAAACTGAGTTTTCAAAGAAGCACAATCATTTTTTAGTTGCAAAGAATTATGTATTTCCCTTGAAAGTTTCAATTGTAACTCTTCTTTTTTGTTATCAAGACCCTTGATTTTCTCTTTATTATGAAAAAATTGAGTTCGCATTTGTTGATCTAGCTTTTTTTCTCGATGAGTAGCCTCAATGTATTCTTTTCGAAAATCGGTTTTATTTGCATTCTTGCTTTAAAATTCCCTAACCATTTCCTTATACTTCTCAAGATCTTTGGTTAACAAAGCATTTATTTGCTTAACCTATTTAGAAATCGATTGTTGTTTTTCAGCCTCTATTTGTACATTTTTAATCAACGATTCAATTTTAACATTTCTTTGATCATGATCATTGGTATCTTGTTCAACTTGTCCATCATTAACCTCCACATTTTGATCATAAAAAATAATATCACTATTAATGTGATCATCATCAATTATGGGCTTAATAATTTCTGGTTGCACACGATATTTGTTCATGATCATTTTTCAAATACAACGAATTTATGAAGCTCATATATGGATTATATACCTCATTGATGAAATCAAAATCATAGATTGGCCCATTGTCAGAATCATATTGTCTGTTTGTTGAATTTGACCCATCATGCATAATATAGCATTCAAATCTTCAAACTCTTCCACCTCGTATGCATCCGCAAGTAGAAAATCATTTGTTCATCATCGAGAATCATCCAAGCCTCATCTTTCTTAGCAAGCAACATCTGTTCTTTGAAATACTTTGAATTACGAACCTTGGGCTTCAGAAAATCTCTAGCATAATGACCTTTGGCATTGCAGATAGAGCATTGAACATTTGGACCATTCTTAGAATTAGTTGTGGTTCTTGGAATTCTATGAACATTAGTAGCATTCCAATATTCCTCTAAACATTCACATTCCTAGCAACATCTCCTTGATTATCAGTAGTCCTTCTCACATACCGTCTACCATTCTTAACATTCTTGCTTTGAATATCCACATGATCAGCTTGTACAATTGCTTGATTTATTGTATTAGACGAAGTGCGAAGATGATTATTTATTGGAGTAAAATAACGTTGAGTAATTGCTCGAGCAAGGAGCATCATTGTAGTTTTCAAGGTATCTTCTTGATCATCACAAATTACTTCTCCTTGATAATCATCATCATTACCAATCACTAAAGGAGGATGTGTAACATAGTAAGCTTGTGGAGATCGACAAGATGAGGAGCTTGCATATGTGTTTGCAACTAGAGCAAGAGGATCATGTGAATTTGCAGCTCGTTTTGCTCTTGAAGCATTCACATTTACTTCATATTGTTGAAGATGATCAAATAAAAGATCGTAATCATCTGAGTGAAGGTTCAATCACTAAAGGAGGATATGTAACATAGTAAGCTTGTGGAGATTGACAAGATGAGGAGCTTGCATATGTGTTTGCAACTAGAGCAAGAGGATCATGTGATTTTGCAGCTCGTTTTGCTCTTGAAGCATTCACATTTACTTCATATTGTTGAAGATGATCAAACAAAAGATCGTAATCATCCGAGTGAAGATTCCTTGATAAATGAACAAGGTCATGTATTTACTCCACTCTGGCTGTAGCGAGTTAAGAAACTGGGTATTCACTACTATGGGTACGAGTTTGATTAAGTTTCATTCCATATCATTCATAAGCTTTTAGAAACGTTCATAAACAAATACAAGAGATTCTCCCGCTTCAGAAGTAAACTTATCAAACTCATTCATAAGTCTTGAATGCCTTTCTTGTTTACTAAAATTAGTTCCCTGCATAAGTCTTCTCACCCGATTCCACATAGCTCGTGCATCTTGGCATGCATCCACAGAATTATATATATCGTTAGGTATTCCAAGAAGAATCAGATTCATTGCTTCAATGTCTGCATCATACTATTTCTTTTCATCACCCGTAAGAGCATCTTCTTTTTGCAGCCTTTTTACAGGTTTCTCTGGTGTACTTGTAGCATCCTCTATCTCCTTCATCACCTAAGGACCATTCACAATCGATTCCCTAAGCAACTTTCTATTTTCCTTCTTACCATCAATGTACCGCATAAATTGACTCGATTATGACACTCTGTAATTTCGTAGGTCAATATTTTTACCATTTACGTGCATCATTTTAACTTTTATAAGTTACGTGCTAAATTTAACCCAAAACCGAGAAGTTGTCCCGCGTATATATGAGAAACACCACCCGGTGCGTTCCGGCTTCCGATTTAACGTAGTCTTTTGACGACTATCACGTTTCGACCTAACGAGCATATATTTAATTTATTGCATTTTATTTTTAAAATGTCGCGCGTCTTAAGTTTATATGGATATCATAAACATCGCTAACTTTATTGCTTGTGCACACCTATAAGTATCTTGGTCCCTTAAATAAATATCTTGTTGCATAAGAATCAAGTTTTGGCAAATTTAGTCCCCCTCTTTTTGTTTGTGTCGTCCGCCCCCTAGCCAACACCATCCTAGATATTTATCTTGCTTTAGTTTGAAATCAACTTAGGAT
>BQNB010097034.1:11108-25482 GCA_026074375.1 Tanacetum coccineum | reverse complement strand
TAGACTTGATTCTTTATCTTTTCTTGTATGTTGTGTTCCTTAGTATATAAGTACGTGATCATTGTTGTGTTTGACCTCGGGATGTCTTCAAGTGAACCTGCAAGTAATTCAAGCTATTAAGTATCAGAAGTTCACGAGAAATGATTAAATATATACAAATAATGCCACCAAAAATATGTATAATTTGAGCGTTATCAAATCCCTCCACACGTAGTCGTTGCTTGCCCTCAAGCAATCAAAGCGAGAAAATAAGATCATTTATCGTGACGTGGAGAAAATTTGGATTTTATAAGTGTTTACAGGTTTAGATAACTTTTCAGACATTGACATATAACTAAGCACCTCACATAGGGAATGTGTTTGATTTAGAATTCACTAAATTTACTCAGATAGGGTTTCATATTTGTGAAGACACTCAATTTGCACAGACATAATCTAGACAGCTACCATAAGCTTGTACTTGACACATAAACCTGACAGAAGGGCGGAACTTGATACTGAAGCGAGAGCATATACTAATCAAATCTTCATGTGCCGGAACTTAAGCCTTTATTTTCTTTTGAACTATATATATATATAATATATATATATATATATATATATATATATATATATATATATATATATATATATATATATATATATTAATATTACTATGGCTTGGCACATAACTTCTTTTTTCAACATTGACTTCTTCACTTAGGTATTTCAGCAACTTAGCACTAAAGGGAGTGCTTGCAAGAACAGTAGCTTGCGGGATTCATAACATGTGATAGGCTTCGGTCTAGTAAATGATGCTTAAGCACAAGTTCTAGAGCTTCTAAATTACCGGCTCTCTCAAATATAATTATCAACCAATACCATTGCTCTAGAAAAGGCGACAAAACCACATATACACATCCATAACAATGGAATAGATGCATATGATTGCTCATTCCTTAACTCGAACAAGCTAAAGGCATCAATTATCTTGGGTACCAAAGGTGGGTACCCGAATATTTTTAAGGCTTATATTTCTCACAATTTAGTGGACTGGGTTGTGCTAGCTATAGTGTCAATCCGTTTGGATTTGCCTTACTAAGAGCATTTTTTTAATTTTGAAAGCATATATGTATTAAGATTTTTTTTTCTTTTGAAAGTATCAGTTGGAAAATTTTTGGCAGGGCAAACAAGGAGGGATATGATTAATTTTTTCTATTTGGCTCCCCTCCACACTTAAGTTGAACATTGCCTTCAATGTGATAACTGATAATAGAGATAAAATAGGGAAAACGATACTTCCCGGGTCATAGAGAATTGTACAGCTGCGAGAGAGCTATCCTTGAGCATACTTCATAATTTTCCAAATATTTAAGCTATATTACTTGCATAAAAGTAAACACACAAAAAAGAAAATATTTTTGTTGTTTTCTTTATTTTGTTATTAGAAAATAAATAAAGGATATGAGCTGGGGGGGGCGAAAAAAAAAAAAAAAAAAAATAAACAAAAAAAAAAAAAAAAAAAAAAATAAAACAAAAAAAAAAAAAAAAAAAAAAAAGGGGGGGAAAAAAAAAAAAAAAAAAAAGAATGGAGGAGGGACTCCCCCACACGTAAGTGAAGCACGGGTTGCCTCCCGAGAAGCTCTTAATTTTTAAGAGAGTCGTTAGCTAGACTCGAACTTGGTGAGTCATTCTTTGGGAAAGAAGGGAGTGACTGCTTCCCTTTGGTCATTATAATCTTCTTCTTCATGATATAGTTTGAGTTGATGGCCATTAACAATAAATGTTTTTCCATCTTTTCCATAGAGTTCAACATATCCGGATGGATATTGATGTTTTACTATCTATGGTCCTAGCCAACGAGATCTGAGTTTTAGCTGTTTGAATTTATACTTTGAATGAAAGAGCAGAACCTTATTTTCGTGTTTGAATTCTTTTCTCATCCTTAGTTATTTATCGTGCCAGACTTTGGTTCTTGCTTTGTATAATCAATAGTTTTCATAAGATTGATGTCTAAGTTCATCTAATTCGTGTAACTGAAATATTCGTTTTTCACCAGAAACGATGAGATCTGGATTACAATTTTTCAAGGCCCAGTATGCACGGTGTTCAATTTTAAATGGTAAGTGGTAGTTCTTTCCATATATGAGTTTGTAGGGTGTGGTTGGTAAGGTGCTTTTGTAAGCAGTTACGAAAAGCCCACAGAGCGTCATTCAAGTTGTCTTGACCCAAATAGCAGGATTGTCTTTACACAGTCTTTTTCTAAGAATTCTTTTAAGAGATTGTTCGTGTTTTCAACTTGACCCCTAGTTTAAAGGGTGAATATGATGTAGAGAAACGGTGGTTTACTCCTATCTTTTTATATGTCTTTTCCGTTATTTTGTTGCGGAAGTGAGTACCTCGGTCGCTGATTAGAGCTTTGGGCATTCCAAAATGGTAGAATAGTTTCTTTAAGAAAGTGATAACCACTCGGCCATCATTGGTTGGTAAAGCTTGAACTTTGGCCCATTTAGATACGTAATCAACAGCGTCAAGAATGTATTCAAACTTATGCGATTTTGGGAATAAACCTATAAAGTCAATACCCCATACATTGAAAATTTCACATACTTGAATGTTATTTAAGGGCATCTCATCACGTTTCGATATATTTCCCGTCTTTTGGCATGCTTCGCAAAGGCGAACTAGAATATGAGCTTCTTTTATGATTGTCGGCCAGTAAAATCCTGAATCTAGGACCTTTTTAGCGGTTACATTTGGTCCATAATGTTCACCGGTTAGTCGTGGTAACATTGATCTAAAATGGTTCGGGTTTCTGGTGTAACACCCCTAAATCTGGGTAGCAGCGGAATATAATGTATATCCGAGGGCGTTACTTCATAGATCAATAGCACAAGATATGAGAACGACCACTAACGTGTCGTTTTAAAAAGATACATTGGATTAACAAAATGCTTGTTCATTACATAAGCTCATGGCTTCAAATTGTTCGACAATATAAGTAAAGATTTCGGTTTATAACAAATGTTCCCAAAATGTAATACGCCCAAATCTTTAGTACTGACTCTTTCCAAAGAGTGACCCCCAATGTATCTGAGCACCCCGTGCCTTATTGACCTGAGAAAACATGCTTAAAATATCAACATAAAGTTGGTGAATTCATAGGTTTATGTAAATCAATAGTAGGACCGCAAGATTTCCAAGTGTATGATTAAGCAACAAATGCAAACATCATAAAAAGTAATTACGTTTTCCTAAGCTCATGACACTGAAGCTCGACATGTATGAATGCAATATATTGCCAATGAATGCCCGTGAATGATGTTTTAACCCGCAACATCCCAAATCCGACATGGTATATGTTCGTTCCCGGTGATAGCTAATCACCCGAACGGGGATTGTCAATCCCAAATAGATCTATCTATAACATTCGCGCTCATAATCCAGTAATTGACAGTTCATGATAAAGGGCTCAGTGGGTTATCGCTACTTAGGCAAACACGTAATCATTGTATAAAATGTACACTTGCGTCCAATTTGTAAAACAAGCATGTTCTCACCCCAAAGATGTAAATCATTTAAGAAATTATAAAACATGGGGCTATGAACTCACCTCAGTAGGTAGTCCTCTGAATGATAAATATATCCAAGTATGAATCACACCGTCAAATACCTAAGTAAATACGGCCAGTCTTAGTCTACAAGTTTAGGCTAAAGACTCAATGTATAAACTCTAATAATTTGCTAGTTTATATATACTGTTATCACTTGTGTGGTGGTGTACATGTTTAATGTATTTGAAATTACTTGTTGGTTCTTGGGAAACGTACATGCGTTGTTAATAAATATTCATATTTATTAAGTCGTGTTTTAATCCCGTATAGTATCCGAATTGTAATTCGTCCGTTTCGCTAGTGTTTATATAATCACTTTGTTTATAAAATACCCTTAGGTTTTATATAATTACAAAACAGTCCCTCTAGTTTATGAAAATCTAACATTTACACTTTAGACCCTTAAGTTTTCACTTGTACATGTTTAGTCCTCCAACTTTACAAAGTTTACACTTTAGGTCCTTATATGACCCATAAATCCCTAAAGTTTTAGAAGTAACCAAAACAGTCCCTTAAGTTCTAAAATAGTGTATTGATAGTTTTAAACCTTTAAGTTTCTAATTTGACATTTTAGTCCCTTAACTTGTAAAAATCGCATTTTAACTCCAATTAAGTTCTAAACAAGTGGCATTTGTTTCTATTAAGTTCCAATAAGTCATATAAGCTGTTGTCAGCCCATAAATAAAGCTCGGGATGAGCTTATTTTGGCTTATCGGAGCCCTTATTGGGCCTTATTGGACCCGTTAAGGTCCAATAAGCCATGTGAAAAGTTCGTTTGGGATTTTAAAAGCACAAACGCCTTCATTAAGCTTATTTAAGATCGTTAATTTGAAAATAAGTTCGATAGATATTGGAGCTTATTCGAGCTTATTGGGCTTGTGAGCCTAATAACTCAAACTCGAATATATTTATTAGGGCTTTTATAAATATATTCTCGTAGTTTGAGGTTATTAGGTACAAGCCCTATAAGCTCGACATATGTCCAATATTCTTATCGAATTATTTTCAAATTAACGATCTTAAATAAGCTTAATGAAGGCGTTGTGCTTTTAAAATCCCAATTAGACTTTCAAATGGCTTTATTTGGACCTTAACGGGGTCCAATAGTGCCCAATAGTCGATAAGCCAAAAATAAAGCTCATGCGAGCTAATTTTATGGCTGGCATCAGCTTATATGATTATTGGAACTTAATGAAACATAATGCCACTTGTTAAGAACTTTCTTGAGGTTAAAATGCGATTTATACAAGTTAAGGGACCTAAAAGTGTCAATTTGAAACTTAAAGGTTTTTTTAAAAACTATCTATACACTTGTTTTAGAACTTATGGGACTGTTTTGAGTTACTTTGAACTTTAGGGTTTTTGGGTCATATAGGCGACCTAATAGTGTAAACTTTGTAAAGTTGGAAGACTAAAACTTCTGTACAAGTGAAACTTAAGGGTTAAAGTTGTAAATGTTAGATCTTCATAACTAGAGGGATGTTTTGTAATATATAATACCTATGGGTTACTTTATAAACAAAGTGATTATATACAACACTAGCGAAACGGTATTGATGAATTACAATTCGGATTTCACTATAGGGAATTTAAAACACGACTTAAAATCTGTATATTATTAACAAACCGCCTTGTACGTTTTCCAAGAACAACAAGTAATTTCAAATACATAAACTGTATACACCACACAAGTGATAACAGTATATATAAACTAGCAATTTATTGTAGTTTATACATTGAGTCTTTAGCTAAAACTTGTAGATAAGACTGACGTATTTACTTTAAGTTATTTGACGGTTTTGTGATTCATACTTGGGATATATTTTATCATTCAGAGGGACCTACCTTACTGATGGTGTGTTCATAGCCCTATGTTTTATATTTCTTAAATGAAATTTACTCTTTGGCGGTGAGAACATGCTTTGTTTTAACAAAATTTGGACGCAAGTGTACATTTTATACAATGATTACGTGTTTGCCTAAGTAGCGATAACCCACTTGAGCCTTTATCATGAACTGTCAATTACTGGATTATGAGCTCGCGATTATTATAGATAGATCTATTGAATTGACAATTGCCAGTTCGGGTGATTAGCTATCCCGGGAACGAACATTTATTCCCATGTCGGATTTGGGATGTTGCGGGTTAAAACATCATTCACGGGCATTCATTGGCAATATATTGCATTCATACATGTCGAGCTTTAGTGTCATGAGCTTAGGAAAACGTAATTACTTTTTATGATGTTTGCATTTGTTGCTTAATCATACACTTGGAATAATCTTGCTGGTTTCCTACCTATGATATTTACATATAACCTTGTGGCATTTTACCAACCGGTATGGTGATATTTTAAGCTTGTTTTTTCTCAGGCTCATAAGGTAGGGGGTGCTCAGTACCTTGGGGCGTTCACTCTTTGGAAAGAGTCAGTACTTAAATATTTGGGCGTATTTACATTTGGGGCTCCGAAAAACAGAATCTTAACATGACACTTTGTTATAAACCGAAATCTTTACTTACATTGTCAAACTATTTGAAGCCATGAACTTATGTAATGAACAAGCACCTATTTTGTTTATTCCATCGCTCCCCTTCTTTTTAAAACGACACGTTAGGTTGTCGTTTCAGATTTGTGCTATTGATCTATGAAAGTAACGCCCTGGATATACTTATATTTCCGCTTCTACCCAGAATTTAGGGCGTGTTGACACCGAAACCCGAACCGTTTTGGAAGCAATGTTACCACGACTACCGCTGTGATACCATGATGGACCAAATTGTAAACGCCTTTTAAAAAAGGTCCTAGATTCAGGATATGTACTGCCGGACAATCATAAAAAGAAAGCTCATATTCTAGTTCGCTTATGCGAATGCTTGCCAAAAGCGGGAAATAAATCGAAAAACGTGATGAGATGCCTTAAATAACATGCAAGTCTGTGAAATTTTCAATATATGGGGTATTGACTTTATATGGTTGATTCCCAAAATGCATAAGTTTGAAATAATTTTGACGCTGTTGATACGTATCTAAATGGGCCAAGTTCAAGCTTTACCACCCAATGATGGCCGTGTTGGTTATCCCTTTCTTAAGAAACTATTATACCATTTTGGAAATGCCCAAGCTCTAATCAGCGATCCGAGGTACTCACTTCCGCATAACTAGAATAATGGAAAAAAAGAAATAAAATAGGATTAAGAGGTAACGTTTCTCTACATCATATCCACCTTAACACTAGTGGTCAAGTTGGAAAACACGAACAGATCTCTTAAAAGTAATTCTTGAAAAGATGTTAAAGACAATCCTGTATTTGGTCAAGAAAACTTGATGACGCTGGTGGGCTTTCGTACTCTGCTTAAAAACACCTACCTGTTGGGGTACCACACCCTACAAACTAATATATGGAAAAAACTGCCATTTACCATTTGAAATTGAACACCGTGCATACTGGGCCTTGAAGAATTGCAATCCCGATCTCATCGCTGCTGGTGAGAAACGAATGTTTCAGTTACACGAGTTAGATGAACTTAGACATCAAGCCTGTGAAAACTCTCGTCTATACAAAGCAAGAACCAAAGTCTGGCACGATAGAAAACTAAGGATGAGAAAAGAATTCAAACACGGAAATAAGGTTCTGCTCTTTCACTCAAAGTACAAATTCAAACAGCCAAAACTCAGATCACGCTGGCTAGGACCATATGTAGTAAAACATCAATATCCATTCGGATATGTTGAACTATATAGAAAAGATGGAAAAACATTTATTGTTAATGGCCATCGACTCAAACTATATCATGAAGAAGAAGATTATAATGACCAAAGGGAAGCATTCACTCCCTTCTTTCCCAAAGAATGACTCACCAAGTTCGAGTCTAGCTAACGACTCTCTTAAAAATTAAGCGCTTATCGGGAGGCAACCCCTGCTTCACTTAAGTATGGAGGAGTCCTCCTCCATTCTTTCGCTCATATCCTTTGTTTATTTTTAAAAAAAATATACTCTTTTTGTGTGTTTACTTTTATGCAGGTAATATAGCTTAAAGATTGGAAAATTATGAAGTCTACTCAAGGATAGCTCTCTCACAGCTATACATTTCTCTATGCCCCGGGAAGTACCGTTTTCCCTTAATTTTCCCTATTTTATCTCTATTATCAGTTATCACATTGAGGGCAATGTTCAATTTAAGTATGTAGGGGAGCCAAATAGGAAAAATTAATCATATCCCTCTATGTTTGCCCTGCCAAATTTTTTTTGATACTTTCAAAATCTTAATATATATATGCTTTCAAAAATTAATTAAAAAATGCTCTTAGTAAGGCAAATCCAACCGGATTGACACTATAGCTAGCACAACCCAGTCCACTAAATTGTGAGAAATATAAGCCTCTAGAATATTCGGGTACCCACTTTTGGTACCCTAGATAATTGATGCCTTTAGCTTATTTGAGTTAAGTAATGAGCAATCACATGTATCTATTCCATCGTTATGGATGTGTATTTGTGGTTTTGTCGCCTTTTCTGGAACAATGGTATTGGTTGATAATTATTATGAGTGAGCCGGTAATTTAGAAGCTCTAGAACTTATGCTTGATCATCATTTACTAGACCGAAGCCTATCACATGTTATGAATCCCGCAAGTTTCTGCTCTTGCAAACACTCCTTTTAGTGCTAAGTTGCTAAAATACCTAAGTGAAGAAGTCACTGTTGAAAGATGAAGTTCTGTGCCAAGCCGTAGTTATTGGTATGAAAAAAAGAGAAGATAAATATATAGTAGTTCAAAAAAAATAAAGGCTTAAGTTTCGGCACATGAAAATTTGTATATGCTATTATCCTGTATCAGTATCAAGTTCTGCCCTTCGTTCAGGTTTATGTGTCAAGTACAAGCCTATGGTAGCTGTCTAGATTATGTCTATGCAAATTAGGTGTCTTCACAAATATGAAACCCTATCTGAGTGAATTGAGTGAATTCTAAATCAAACACATTCCCTATGTGAGGTGCTTAGTTATATGTCAATGCCTGAAAAGTTATCTAAACCTGTAAATACTTATAAAATGTGAGGTGCTTTGTTATGTGTTTATGCCTAAAAAGTTAACTAAACCAGTAAACACTTGTTAAAATCTAATTCTTCTCCAAGTCACGATAAATGATCTTCTGGCTTTAAATTTCTTGAGGGCAAGCAACAGCTAAGTGTGGAGGGATTTGATAACGCCTAAATTATACATGTTTTAGCGGCGTTATTTATATATATTTTATCATTTCACGTGAACTTTCGATACTTTACATATACATAAATTATGTGCAGGTTCACTTGAAGTCATCCCGAGCTCAAAAGGAACAAAGCTCAAGTGTTTACAATTGATTGAAAAGCAAAATAGAAAGAAAAAGGAAGGTCCAAAGCTAAATAGAACACTCAGTTCGCCCGCACTTACCCTTTGTGCGCTGCACTTCCCATCGAGTCCAAACTAAATGAAGATTGCTTTTAATCACTAAGTACGCTGCATAATAATTCTAGTGCGCCACACTTCCTATCAGAACTATGAAGAATAATTAAATGGAATTAAATACACCTTGCAATTACACCCTAAGTGCGCCGCACAAACTTTCTTGTGCGCCGCACTTTAACCCAAAATCAGCCTATAAATAGAGATGAATTTTCTCTCCAAAACATATCATCCTACACACAAATCATTCTTCATATCTCCAATATAATTCCTCAACCTCTCATCCATAAACACCATAAATACTTGAAGATTGAAGATCAAACAACGAATAACAAAGAAGGATATCATAATATTTAGTAGAATAAAGGTTGTACTACAATTCTATACTTGTTACGGGTAGAATTTTGATCCATATTCTTACCTGGACATAGTATATTTCTTGTTTATCTATTTGCTTTTGTTATGAGCTTTATAGCCATGAGAGGCTAAATATCTCATGACTACTCGGTGAAAATTATATAATGAATAAGTGTTTGTGTTGATCCCAATGAACAGATCTTGAACTCCTTAGCTTGATGTAAGGTTTAGTATCTTGGACAAATCCAACGGGACTAAGATTGTAACTTTTGGTGTATGATATAAACTATGCAGAAATCTAGCTTATTTCCACTATGAAGAATAATAGTAAGTGTATCTATGACAACAAAATTACAACCCAAAAACCATTAGCTCCAATATATTAATTCGAGACTCTTTGATAGTGTTAGGGTTTCAACGTTGATGCTCATGACATTGAATATTTTTGTATATAATTTAATTATATGCCTTTGGGGCTCATTTTATAAACTAAGGAGTCCTACACGGTTACAATTCTTTCCTAAGTTATCATGATCTTTTTAAAAGCAAAATTATCTTTTAAACAAAATACATTTATACATATCTTCTTCACAAATAACTAATACTTATCTTCGTAAGTATTCTTGTTCTCCAAACAATCCTTATCTCTTTACTTGTCTTTATCCTTCTGACAGTAGTAACTCTTCTAGCAGTTGTAATTCCAGCCAGCATTAATTTCGTTCAAGCGAGTACTAATAAACATAAGCAGTAGTAACTTTAAGAAGCCTTTTAATCCTAACAATCCTCTCCTAAACTTGATGTTCTTTGAATCTTCAAGTTTCATTCAAAGTCTTTACCATCACTAAGAGGATGCTTCCAAACACTTCATTGACCATCTTTGCTGCTTTACCATGAGCTTGAGTAGTTGATAAACCATCTCATTCCACCGATCTGCTTAAGTTCTGTTCTCACATGTTGGGATTGTTATTGGTGTAAGGGGATATCTCTTTTCAACCAAACATATGACATGTAAATGTTTAAACCTTATAAAGTGCACTCCACAGGAATCATATAACTTCTAGACTATCACCTTGTATCCTTGTAGAGATCTCCATACTTCACTTTCTACATCAGGTTCAAACATTACTCTCAAATCACCCCATAACACCCTTTCAAAATCTTCCTTTGGCCTGTTATCCCCATGCTTAGCTTTAACTAACTTCCACAAATTTACTAATTCTTCTCTGTCAAAGTCACTAAGTTGTTGGCTGAACATATGGTATAGCTTTGAACTTCCATCAGCTCTAAATATTTCATAATAGCCTGGGTTACCTCTTGTGTGAATCTGGAAACCTACAACTGATACTTTGGTAGCTAGAGGTATAGCATTGATTGCTATTTCTTCTTCTTTAGCAAGCTCAAAGCATTTCTTAAGCTCTTCTTCCTCTTTATCATCCTCTACTCTTTGCCTTTTGGAAGATTCTTGTTCTTGCTTATCCTTTGCTCTTTTCCTACCAATTGATTTCTTTTTGCTGCTGCCTTTAGCTTTCTTTTCACTACTTTCTTCCTTTTATACCTTTTCTGAAGGAATATCTTCTTCCATGGGAACAAAACTATTTATCCACTTCATATGCTTTTCAAAAAGCTTCTGAACTTCATCAAAGCTTTTATCCTTTAACTGTGCATGTGAGTAGCCTGCCATGTTCTTCAGATACTGTATCATCTGATTTCTTCTTTGAGTTTTAGTGGGAGGTTTATTCCTTATAGCTTCTTCTCTTTGTGCTGCAAAGAACTTCTTTTTTTCTCTAATAAGTTCTATTAGCCTTTTTGATTTTTCTTCAATGGACATGGCTTCTCTTTCATTTTCCTGTAAATTTGCAGCTAACTCATAATCTGCCTCCATCATGGCTTGCTCATTGTCCCATTCTTCATAAATAGCTGCTCTGCTAGCTTCTTCTTGTGCAGCTCTCTCTTTTTGAATTCTTTCCAACTCTGCTTGCTCTTCAGCTTTAATCTCTCTTTTAAGCTCTTCATCAAGTTCTATTTGATCTTTCTTCTTTAATGGCATTTCAGGCTCAATCATTATTGCCTTGCCTTTGTCTTTGGACTTCTAAGAAGGAACTGTTGTTGTTATAGTGGATTCAACAAGTTCTCTGAAAGCAATTCCCTTATCTCTTTGTTGTGGTGGTGTAGTTATTGCAGGTGTAGCACTCAACTATTGTAGGTTGCAGTACAGAACCATTGTAGTGGCAATAATAAACATTTTCAATGATTTTGAACAACATCTTTTCACTTAGGTTTTGCTCTCTTCTTGCAGAAGTGCTTTAAGCTAGTGTAATTCTTGAAGCTAAATAAATTTTCATCAGGTACTAACTGAAATTGACTTTGTGTTGTAGAGCATTAATCACAGGCTATTCAGTCTACTACAACTATTCAAACACTATCAATACAACAGTATAAACATCAGATTATCATAATTATCTTTAAAGTCCTCCTCTTACGTCTCAACTAGGAGTACTTCAGCATTTTGTCAATTGCTTCAATTCTAATCCTCACATGTTTGGATGCTCTCTTGTAGCATATTAAACTATCGTCATCTGAGGATTTATACTCTTTTGTGGACACCAACCTTGCTAATAATCCGTAAAGTTGTGAGTTCTGAACCCGCTTTCTTATCTAACTTTTTAACTCCCCAGCTCAAATTTGTGACTCTCTGAGAAATTGAGAGTCTTTGTATGTTCTAGGTCAAGGACTCTCTCAGACAATTTCGTACACATATCCATCAATTCAGTGAGTTTCATTTTATCCTCACCACTGAGCAGTGGATCATTGGAATATGTAGGTACATGTTCCTCATTTGGTACATCAGTAGTAGAATCACTAGGGTGAGGAACTTTAGTATTCTTTTTATGCTTCCTCCTAGACTGTTTCTTTGGGTTTAGGAATGTAGTTGTTGAGCAGTAATGGGTGTCTGTTAAGAATCAATAGGAATGTCTGTATCTTCACCCTCTTCTTGATTAGCTTGAACCATCATTGTTGCAAACAGGGGTGTTACTCTCCTAGAAAAATCTTTTTCTTCTCTCTTCATGTTGGCAAAGATTTTCTTTGTGTGTGAGGGGTTAACATAAGTCTTCTTGTGATGCAACATATCACCAAGCTGTTAATTAATAAACACATGTACAAATCGTAGATACATCAAAAATTTAACCCCTCCCTCTAAGTGCTTTACCATAGCATCAACGATATACTTGGACATGTTACAATTTTGGTTTGTGTCCAAGCATATGATTGCAGAGGCCATAGTGCTACTGAATTCGTTCCATGCAGTGGTCTTAGCACTGAGGCATTGCGTAATGGTATGAATCAAAAACTTCTATTGTAGAGAAAAGAAAGCTTTATAGAATGTAAGTTTCAGAGAAGGTTTTTCATACCCCATCCTCGCCAGTTCTTCAAAGATAGTAGCAGTTGGCAAACAATCAGTACCACTTGCATCATCCAACTTAAGATCACTTCTTATACTTGTCTCTGTGATGATCACCTTCTTCTTATCAACTAGGGCTTGTAACTGACGTTCTCCATTAACCGTCTTTACCTTTGCGGTTGCCTAAAACTGTTCAATGCAAGATCTATAAATGGTTGGATTGACCGTTAACGCATATTAGACAGAACTTATATTTAGAAAATCAATAATTTCCTCAAACCAATTACTTTCTTTGGGTTTCTCCAAGAACGCAACCAAATTGTGAGTGTCAGCAAACTTTAAGGTCGACATTGTGATGGGTTTTGATGATTAAAGATGAAATTAAGTTAGGGTTTATGATTATAGAGTATATCAAGGTGTAAAATCGATTGAATGCGTGATTGAAACCCTTAATCAAAGTATTTATGAAATCACCCTCAATAGCATTAACTTGAACTTGGTAGCATTAAGTTAAGCATAACAGTATTAACTAACCCAGCAATATAAAGTGATGCCTGGCAGCATTAACTTATGCCTAACAGCAGTAAGTGTATGCCTAGCAACTTAAACTAATACGGGCAGCATGAAATTAAGCCTAACATTATTAACTTAAGCTTAGCAGCATTAACTTTTAGGCTGAGCAGCATTAACTTAAAGACACCAGTATTAACCCCAATTTTTGACATATAGCAGCGTAGCTAATCTGGGGTATTATTTCATAGTATAACAGTCATAATCATAGAAAATGACTCAAAAGAGACGTTTTTAAAAGATAAGTTATCATTCATTATTTCATCAGAGTTTTTACAAACAGAGGTCCCAAAATCTACATGAAAACATAAAGTTTGAATGATAAGAGTTTACCCATCTTCAAGTCTGTGTCACTCCGTGCCATAAGATGCCCAGTTACATGAGATAAACATACTAAAAAGTCAACACAAAGGTTGAGTGAAATTCATAGGTTTATGGTAAACAGTTTAAATACAAGTCATCATAACAGTGGGTTACGTTGTTATACACCTATAAGTGTAATAATTTCAATGAGTACAATTATTATGGAAAACAGTATTATTGCCCTAAGCACAGACACCGAGACATTAAAATAATCAATAATCACAAGAAATTGCCACAACGGGTGCCTTTGCTAAACACCCGCATAGTGATTCAAATGAAAAACACTCGTATTCATGGTTTATAGCATGTATCCCCCTCGCAGGTTTATGAAAACATTAGAAGATTTAAAGTGCGAGGCTATGAACTCACCTTTAACAGGGAAAATCTGATTGATGGTAAAAGTATATCAAGTGAAAGTAACGGCTTCGTCACGCAACCTGAGGTAATATGTCAAGTCTTAGTGTGATGGTTTATGTTTCAAAACTTTATAAAGTTTAACGTATTACTTTGATTTATTAATTTATAGAAATATTGTATCACTGTTCGGGTCATCATAATTCAGAGGTCATGTAGTAAACGTTTGAGGAGCCAGGACACTTTAAATCGTAAATCCAGCAAACTCGTCAAAACGTATACCCAAATGAAACTCCT
>BQNB010097033.1:0-20605 GCA_026074375.1 Tanacetum coccineum | reverse complement strand
TTTAAATGACTCATATAGAGGTCGTTCTTATATTTTGTGCTATTGATCTATGAAGTAAATCCCCGGACCCTTATTCGGCTGCGACCTAACTTGGGTGTGTTACAGATTGGTATCTAAAGCCAAGGTTATAGAGAACCAGGTCAAATGTTTTTACTTGGACTATAACCATTTTCAAACATTTCATTATACAAAAGTTTTTCACGGGACATACACACACTATTTGTTTGCATTAGTTGGTTAGACTAGATGCTTACAGATTAATATATGTGTTTATATTATATTACGTATATTATATACGATAGTCTTATATATATACTTATATATACTCTTTGGATTGTTACAGATTTTGTCATGTCAGATTCAGAGCATTCCACTATGTCATACACTTCTATTTCTTCGGACTTCGACCCATCATCATGGGGCATTCCACTTATGGATGCCGACGAGCTTCCCGAGATGGACCCTTATGAGGAGGTTGCCCAACAAGGGCAGGCAGCACCACCATCGCATGCTTATGTGCCTGACCTTATAGAGTTAGAGCATCATGTACCGGTGTACGTTTCAGAGCATGTGTACTTGGAGTACCTGGTTCCATCTGATGATGATATCCCTGTTGAGGATCTGGAGGAGGATCCAGAGGAGGATCCGATTGACTATACTGCTGATGCTGATGACGATAAGGATGAGGAGGAGGAGTCCTCTAAGGATGACGATGATGAGGAGGAGGAGCACCTAGCTCCTGTCGACCCTATTGCTGTTGCTTCTCCAGCTGTTGTTCTGGTCCTCTTCGCTGAGGAGACAGAGCCGTTAGAGACCGATGAGTCTGCGGCTATACCACCACCACCACCACCTGTATACCGTACAACTTTTAGGATATCTGTCCGAACCCAGACACCTATACCGTTTCCTTCTGAGGTAGAGGTTGCTAGGCTTCTTTCCTTACCTACTCCACCACCATCTCTACTCACTCCATTATCATCACCACTTCCCTACATTCCCTCACCACCATTACCTTTACCATCACCACCCACCCATTCTAGCCCAACCTATACTGAGGCACCTTTGGGCTACAGAGCAGCCAAGATTCAGTTGAGAGCTGCATCACCACTACCATCACCTACACCATCGCTACCCTTACTCTTACCATCTACTGCCCGCAGAGCTGACATTCCCGAGGCAGACATACCGCCTTGGAAGAGGCTACTACTTATTGCTCCCACACTTAGGTTTGAGTTTGGGGAGAGTTCTGCTATTGTTGCTGCTAGACACCTGGGATCTACTGTAGACCGTAGGGTCGATTACAGTTTTGTGGATACTGTAGATGTCAGTATCCGAGCTTCTGAGAGGAGGACTATGGCTGCCATAGAGGTGGTCAACTTGAGGGTAGTTATCAGGCTGATGTTCGTAGACGGGAGAGCGAGGAGTTCTATATACGACATCAGGATGCACAGGGGGTCGTGCTGCTCTACGTGATGAGGTGGATACATTGAGGAGGTACCTTTCCTCCCTGTGTACTACTCATAAGCAGGAAAGAGTTGAGGCCCGTCAGGCTTTAGATATGTTGAACCCACTTGAATGGATCTTGAATTCCTTAGCTTGTGTAAGTTTTAGTTATGCAAGATAAATCCTACACAACTATGATAGAAACTTTGTTTGATAATACTAAAGATTATGCGGAATCTAATCTTTAATATAAGAAGAATTCTTCAATGAAACAGTAATTCTAATGAACATATAGATTAACAAACAAAAGCTTTAATATATTAATACGAATACTCTAACTAGTATTAGGGTTACAAAACCTTAAAGCTATGACGATATCAAAACAAAAGATTTCTAGATGTATGATATCTAACTCTATGCCCTAGGACCTCCTTTTATACACCAAGGAGTCCTAGTCGATTTACAATATATTCTAAAGACATAGAATATTCACTATGATCTATTCTATAAATAACTCATACTTATCATGTAAGTATTCTTGATCACCAATCAATCTTTATCTTTTCTCTGATAAGTCTTTGATCTTTTCTCTGTCAGCATAAACCCTTCTAGCAGTTGTAATCTTTCAGCAGTAGTAACTTTTATACCAGCAGCATTAACATTCAACACCAACAGTAGTAACTTTTGTACCAGCAGGATTAACGGTGTACAAGCAGTATTAACTACTTAGAAAGTTTTCTTCAATCTTCACCAGCAGTACTAAGTTACACTAGCAGTAGTAACATACACTAGTAGTAGTAACTTATGCTAGCAACAGAAACTAGCAGTACTAACTACTTAGCATATTTTTCATTAAGATTACTAACAGCACTAATTCATGCTTAGCAGCAGTAACACAAACCTTAGCAGCAGTAACTTCAAGATTATCAAAAAGTCTTTTAATCCCAACAATCCTCCCCTAAACTTGATATTTATCTTCAAAATCATCAAGTTTCTTTATTAAAAGCTTCATTAATCACCAGGAGGATGCTTCCAAACACTTCATTAAGGTACATAGCCTTCCTTAAGATGTTTCTTGACCAATCTAAGAAGCTCAAATGCCATTCCACACTCATAATCAACTTGAAGCTTCACATCATTAAACATCTGATGTAGTGTATGTTTTGTAAGTGGATACATCTTCTCAACCAATAGATAAAATAGCATGGATTGCATTATTACACAATGAACTACACAAGAATCATAAAGCTTCCAGATCAACACTTTAACTAATCCTTGTTGATTCTTCCATACATTATCTTCAACATGATGTTCAAACATAGTCTTCAAATTAAGATGTAAGAAAGTATCCATGTAATTCACTGGCTCTGTCTTCTTAAATCTTGCTTTGACTATACTCCAAAGAACTTCCAAGTCTTCTCTGTCAAAGTTTTTAAGCATCTTTCCAAAAGTTAAATACATCTGAGAATTTCCATCTGCTCTGATAATTTGGAAAAAGCTTTTCTTCCCTTCTTGGTAGATCTTGTAGTCAACAATGGTTGGAGATTTAGTAGATAAAGGTGTAGCTTCAATAGTTACATCATCTTTATCATCTGGAACTATTTCCAAGCATTTCTTAAGCTCTTCAGACTCTTTGTCTTCTTCCAACTTTTGCTTTTTAGAGCTTTCTTGTTCCAGTTCTTCCTTTGTTCTCTTTAAACTACTCTCTTGTGCTATCTCTGCTTCTGCTTTCTTAGATCTTTCTTCCACCAATTCTGTATCCATATCTACAAATGTGTTTACCCTTTCATAGCTATGTCAAATAACTTCTAAATATCATCAAAGCTTTTGTTCTTCAATTGATTGTGCTTGTATCTAGCTATGTTTTTTAGATAAGTAGACATTGTACTTCTCTTTCGAGCTTTAGTTGGTGGTCTGTTCCTCTTTTCTTTTGCTCTTATTGCTGCAAAGTGTTTCTTTCTTGCTTCTAAGAGTTGTACAAACAATTTGGACTTCTCTTCAATACTCAACTTCTCTTGTTCTTCTGCTTGCATTTGTTGAGCCATTTGATAATCAGCATCTATCATTGCTTGCACATTATCCCTATGAATGTTGGCTTCTTCAACTTGTTGAGCTTTTTCTCTGGCAAGCCTTTCTTCTTCATCTTCTTCAGCTTGTAGCTTGAAAGCAAGTTATTCATCAAGTCTTTCTTGAGCTTTCTTAGAAAATTTCTTCATAGGTTCTTCTTCAACCATTTTGCCTTTACCTTTGTCCTGAACATTAACCTGTGATGGTTGTTGTGAAAAAACTACTGTTGTTGTTGCTGATTCCACTGGCTCTTTGAAGACAATTCCTTTTACCTTGGGCTTTAAAGTCTTTACTTCCACAAGTGCTTGAGCCAAAGTGATCTCTTCAGTAGTAATTATTGCAGCAGCACCAACAGTTGTTGCAATGCTAGCAGTATTAACTTTACCAACAACACTAGCCTCTTTAACAGGAACTTCTTTTTCAACAAACACCTCTTCATCATGTAAATCATTTACATTAAACATTTAAGTATCATGAACATTCTCCAGGTGATGTCTTCATCAGCATCAATATCATAAATTTTCCTCCCTTGTTTGGATGTATCATCCTCACCCAAACTAAGTTCATCATCAGAGGATTCCACCTTGGCTGTCAAACCAACTTTGTACAATCTTTTGAGCTTGTGAGTTCTTGACCCTCCTTTCTTCTCTAACCTCTTGACTCTTAGTTTCAAACTTGTAATCTCTTGAGCTTGAGCAGTCTTTATGTTCTCCAGGTCAAGCACTCTTTGTTGCAATTTGGTACAAAAATACATCAATTCCTTAAGTTTATCCTTCTCCTCATTGACAGCCTCATCTGCTACATTTGTAAGATCACTAGGCTGAGATACCTTAGTGTCCTGCTTCTTAGGCCTCATAGATTTTTGTTTCTTTTGAGGTTGAGATGATGATGGTTGAGTAATGATGGGTGTGTAATGGGGATTAGTTGACATTGCTGAACCTTCGCCCATTTCTTCTTGAGCTTGTACCACCATTGTTGGAAATAAAGGTGTTACACTTCTAGAAAAGCCTTTTCCTACCCTCTTCATGTTTCTAAAAATCTTCTTTGTGTGAGAGGGTGTAACATAAATCCTCTTGTGACTTGACATCCCTTCCAGATGTTTATCCAAAAAGACTTGTACAAACCTTGGATACATTAAGAATTTACCAGACACATTCTCCAAGTTCTTCACCATACTTTCAAAAATATACATTGAAAAGTTGAACTTCTGGTTTGTAGCTAAACAGATAATTGCAGAAGCCATAGTGCTACTAAACTCATTCCATGTAGTAGTCTTAGTACTTAGGCATTGCAAAATGGTATGAATAAGGAATTTCTATTGTGGGGAAAAGAATGCCTTATAGAAAGTTAGCTTCTGTGAAAGTTTTTCATACCCCATTCTTGTAAGTTTTTCAAAAAATAGTAGCATTAGGCAAGCAATCCGTACCTTCCTCATCATCTAGTTGAAGGTCACGTCAAACAGATGCTTTAGTAACAATTATCTTCTTCCCATCCACTAGGGCTTGTAACTGTACTTCCCCATTGACAGTTTTTGCTTTGACAGTAGCCCATAATTGTTCAATACACTAACTATATATAGTGGGGATTAACGGTTAAAGCATATCTTATAGAACTTGCATTCCGAAAATCCACTATCTGTTCAAATCCTTCACATTCAGCAGGTTTAGACAAAAACGCGACTAAATTGTGAGTATCAGCAAACTGTAGGGTCGTCATTGTGTTGGGTTTTGATGATGAATGATGAAATTGAGTTAGGGTTGGTGATTAGAGAGTATATGATTGAATGAAATCGATTAAATGAGTGAATGAAACCCTTAATCGAAGTATTTATGAAACTACCCTTATCAACATTAACGCTCACCAACCTTTGTAAGTTATGCCTAGCAGCATTAACTTTCAATAGCAGTAGTAAGTTTATGCCTAGCAGCATTAACTTTCCTCAGTAGTAGTAAGTTTATGCCTAGCAGCATTAACTTTCCCCAACATCAGTAAGTTTATGCCTAGCAGCATTAACTTTGAGTCACCAGCATTAACTCCACTTCTATTCTAATCAGCTTTTTCATCATCAAATTAACATTTTAGCTCACAAAAAAACTCTTTGTTTGTTTTTGATTTCTCTCAATTCTTTTTACACATAATTCTCTCTTTCTATTTTTAAACAACTCTCTTTCTGTTTTTCAACTTACCACTTCTCTCAATTCTTTTTCTCACCAAATCACTCTATCTGTTTTTATTTCCCACAGCTCTCTTTCTGTTTTTCAACTCACAAATTCTCTTAGTTCTTTTTCTCACTAAATCACTCTGTCTGTTTTTATTTCACACAACTCTCTTTCTGTTTTTATTCTCACCAACTCTCTCAATTCTTTTTACCTTACCATTTTCATAATCAAGACTTTAAAGATTAAGAATTCCAATACTAGCAATTAAATATTGAAATCTACTTGCATCAAATGCTTTTGTAAGCAAATCTTCAACATTCTTATCAGTATGAATCTTGATCATTTGAATATAGCTTCCTTATCAAATGGCATCTCTGAAAAAAAAAAAAAAAAAGAAAATGATTCGAAGAAAAAAGAAAAAAATTATTTTGGAAGAAAAAGTATGAATCTAAAAAAATATAAAAAAAAACAAATAAAAATTTTAAAAAAAAAAAAAAGGAATAAAAATAAATGAATAGAAAATTTTAAAAAAAAATGAAAAAAGAATTAATAATTGATTAAAAAATCTGGAAATTAAATATTAACTAGAGATCTGAAAATAAGAAAAAAAAAAAAAAAAATGAAATAAAAAAAATTATAAATTTAAAAAAAATAAAAAAAAAAAAACTGAATAAAAAAAAAAAGAAAAATTTTTTTTAGAAATTATATATGAAAAAAAAAAAAAAAAAAAGATTAAAAAAAGACTGAAGTGAAAAATTTTTAAAAATAAAAATAAAAAAAAAAAATAAATTAAAAATTTATAAAGAAAAAAGAAAATAAATTTTACTTAAATATAAAATTTACTTGATTTTAAAAATAAAAAAGATTTTAAAAAAAAAGAAATAAAAAAAATAAAAAGACATAATTAGATAAAAATTTAAGAGAGAAAGGAATAAACGATAAGATAATATTAAAAAAAAAAAAAAGATTAAAAAAAATTTTAAATAAAAAAATTAAAAAAAAAAAAGAATTAAAAAAAAAAATTAATTAAGATGAAAAATTATAAAAATAAGATTGATTGAAAATATAAAATTAAATTTTTAAAACAATATAAAAAAACAAAATTAAGAATTTTGAAAAAATTGATTATTAAAAAAAAAAAATAAGTGGAATAGTAATTAGATAATATAGAAAAAAGAATAAAATAAAAATAATGAAAATAAAAAAAAAATTAATAATAAAGAAAAAAAAATAAAAAATATAAATTAAGGAAAAACTGAAAAAAAAGTTAAAAAAAAAATTAAAATTAAGAAAAATAAATAAAAAAGGATAAAAAAATGAAAATTTGAAAAAAAAAAAAATTTTTTTTTATCTCTGAAATTAAAATTCAAACAAAAAAAAAATTTTTTAATAAAAAAAAAAAAAAAAAAAAAAAAGATAGAAAACAAAAAAGAAACAAAAAAAGAAAAAATAAATTTTAAAAACTGAATATGAAAAAAAAAAATTATAATTTATAAAATAAGAAATGAAAAAAAAAAAGCGACTAGAAAAAGAAGAAATAAATTTTCAAAAAAATAAAAAGAAATAAAAAATAAAAAAAAAATAGAAGAAAAAATCATTAAAAAGAATTCAAAAATAGATTTAAAAAATTAAAAAACGAAAAAACATAAAAAAATAGAATTATAAAATATAAAAGAAAAATTTAATAAAAAAAAATAAAAAATAAAAAAAAAAAAAGATAAAAAATAAAAAATAAAAATAAAAAAATTAATTTTCAAATGAATTTAAATATAAAAAGAAAAAAAGAAGAAAAAAAAAAAAGGAGATTAGAAAAAAAAATGATATAAAAAAAATATTAAAAAAGAATTATAAAAACAAAAAAGATCAATAAGAAGAGAAAAAAAAAAAAAAGATTTTTGGAAAATGAAAAAAATTTTTTATTAAAAAAGAAAATTAAATATTATGAAAAAAAAAATAAATTAGAAAGGAACATTAAATAAAATGATAAAAAAAAAAAAAAAAAAATTATTTTTAAACTGAGAAGACAAAATAAATTTTAAAAAAAAAAGAAGTACAAAAATTAAAGGGAAAAAATAAATGAAATAAAGAAAAATTTAAAATTTTAGTTAAAACAATGACAAGAAAAAACATTATAAGCAAAAAAAAAAAGAAATACAAGAAAATAGATATATAAAACAACAAACCAACAAAGACGATATATTAGAGTATAAACATTTATTTTTAAGCAACCAAAAAAAAAACTTAATTAATAGAAAAAAATTCCTTAATTTATTAAAAATGGAAAACTGAAAAAAAAACAGAAAAAAAAAAAAAAACAAACAAAATAAAATAAAAATAAAAAATTTTTTTTTTAAAAAAAGGATAAAACTGAAAATAAGAAAAGACTAAATTTAAGAAACAAAAAAAAAATACAAAATAGATTTAGGAACCAACACAAGAACGAATATTTTATTAAAAAAAAACAGAAACATAAAAAAAAAAAAAAAAAAAAAAAAAGATATAAGACAGAAAGAAATTAAAAGAATCAGAAAAAAAATAAAAAAATTAAACATTAAAAATTAATAAAAAAAAAAAAAAAATTATTGGAAAAAACTAACTATAAAAACAGAAAAGAAAAAAAAATAAAATTTTTTATTATGAAGAAAAAACGATAAAAAAGAATAAAAACAGACAGAAGAATGAAAGAAAACAAAAACTAGAAAATAACAAAAAAAAAAAAAATACAAAGCCAAATAGAACACAAAGTAAGCAAAATGATAAACTATTAAACAGAAAGCATAATATTTTTATGTTATTTTAATCAATATTTTATATGATTTAAAAAATTTTAAAAAAAATAAAAAAAACAAGAGAAAAAAAAAATTAAAAGCAGAAAGAATTTTAAAACAACTATAAAAATAAAAATTTAAAGAAGATATCAAACTATGGTAAAAATTTCTGAAAGAAAAATAAAAAATTTATAAAAAGAAAATGAAATAAATAATGAAAAATTATGAACTGAATTAAATAAAAACTGAACAGATAAAAAAAAAATTAAAATTAAATTTAAAAATTAAAAAAAAAAAAAAAAAAAAAAAAAAATAATTTAATTCTGATTTTTATTAAAAATTTTTGATGTTTGAAATTGAATTAAAGAAAAATATTATAGCTGATATAGAAAAAAAAAATAGAAAAGATAAAAATTAGATTAATAAATAAAAAAAAATACTGAAAATATAAAAAATTAATTAAAAAAAAATTTAATTAATATAAAAGGAAAAAAAAAAGTAAAAGAAATTAAAAAACAAAAAAAGAAAAAAAGATATTTTTTAAAGAAAAGAAAAAAAAAAAAAAAAAAATTATATTAAAAAATAACAATAAAAAAAATATTAAAAAAAATTAATTTAAATTTGAAAAATTTAAAATATTTTGAAAATTTTTTAAATTTAAAAAAAAAACTGAAATAAACAAAAATATTAAAATAACAAGATTTTTTTAGAAAAATTAAATTATTGTCTAATCTCAATTGCTTTGTTTTTTTAATGAAAATAGGTTCTTAACTATGCCATATAGTAACTCCATTATCATATAGATCTTTGTAGCATAAAAGTTATACCCTAATTCAAGCATTAATTGGCAATCCAAAGCACATGGGCCAAGAATCAACAGAAGCAGCTACATATTCAGACTCTGTTTATGGAATTAGCCAACCATAGTTTGCTCCTTGTACTGCATGAAATCAATCTACAACTGAAGAATTGACAACACTTCTATGTAGACTTTCTATCCAAGCTGTTCCAGCATAATCACTATCATGTAATGCTACCAATTCAAAAGGTGAATCTATTGATACTATAGGCCTATTTAGGTTGACTTTTAATATCATAAAATTCTTTCACAGCATGAAGATGTGCGAGACCTTTAAGGTGACTTGGTATCTTGCACAGGCCCACACTGCAAACATAAGATCAGGGTCTGAAGAAGTAAGGTACATTATGAACCAATCATCGACTATATAAATGAACATCTACTTCTTTACCATCTTCATCCTTGAGAAAAGGCTTTTGAGTTTCCATAGGTGTGCTTACTGTCTTGACATTAGTAAAACCAAATTTTCTCAAAACCTCAATCACATATTTGTCTTGACTGATAAAAATCCCATCTTCCTTCAGCTTTACTTGCAGTCCTAAGAAGAATGTGAGTTTACCCATAGAACTTATCTAAAACTTCTTTAGCGTCCATTATTCTCCTCAAACTCAGTGTATAATGACTTCTTTGTAGAGCCAAAAATTATATCATCTACATACACTTGAACTAACAGAATATCACCTTTGTCCCTTCTAATAAACAAAGTCTTGTCTATCTTTCCTCTTTGAAACCTATTGTCCAACAAATAAGTTGACAAGGTTTCATACCAAGCTCTAGGAGCTTGATGCAGTCAATAAAGTGCCTTTTCTACTTTGTATACTCTATCAGGGAAGTTGGGATCTTCAAATCCTGGTGGTTGACAAACATAGACTTCCTTTTCAATCTTACCATAAAGAAAAGCACTCTTGACATCCACCTGGTACACCACAAAGTCTTTAAATGAGGCATAAGCTAAGAATAGCCTAATTGCTTCAATTCTTGCAACAGGGGCAAAGACATCATCATAGTCAATCCCGTCTTCTTGTGTATACCCTTGAGTAACCAATCTTGCTTTATTTTTAATCATAATTCCTCTTTTATTCTTTTTATTCTTGAAAACCCATTTAGTACCAATAGCCCTTTTGCCATTTGGTAAATCTACCAAGGTCCAAACTTTTTGTAATTTGAATTGTACAAGCTCATCCTGCATAGCCTCTATCCAGCTTGGATCCTTTAAGGCTTGGATTACCTTCTTGGGTTCTGCTTGTGATAAAAAGCAGGCAAATAAGCAATTTTGAAAGTCTTTATGGTTTGTTCTTTGCTGAACTGAACTAAACAAACCATGTTCTTCCAAATTCTTTGTCATTCTTCTTGTTTGAGGTGCTGAATTCAAGTCTCCAATAATTTGTTCAACTGGATGATCTTTGTGTACTCTTGTAGTTGGAATAGGACTGACAGGCATAAATGCATCCAAATTGTTCATGTCATCCTCTGCACCAACATCTTCATTATCATCTGAATAGACAATATCATCCAAAGCAGGCATATTCGGATCATCTGGAAGTTCAATGCTTGTTTTTATACCAACAAAATTAACTTCTATGCCAGTAGCATTAACAGTTGAACTAACAGCATTAACAATGTTAGTGCTTTTTCCATCACTAACAGTATTAACATTGTTAGTGTTGTTAACATCATCATCCTTCTCTTGATCATCTTTTTCATCTTCTTTACTTGGATCACCACCTTCTTTTCTTGGTTCTTCAGTAACCTTCTTTTCATTATCTCCTGAAGGTTTGAATCCAGCATCAGGAGAGCTCTTTGAACTTTGAGAGAATGGTGGATCAGCAGGACACAATGGTAGCAGAATCTAATATTTGCCAGGTATTGTCTCGATTCTAGCTTTACCTGCATCAGCACATGCTTTTGTACCTCTGCCTGTAATTTTCCCTCCTTTTGGGTTACCTTCAAAGGCAACATATCCTCCATCAATTTCTGCAAAGTCAGTAAGATAGGACATGTTCCCTATCATGTGCCTTGAGCATCCACTATCAATCACTCCTTTCTCCTCTAAATCTTGTTGTGGATTGCCCTGCACATAAGGTAAGAAAATTAGTTTCTTTTGGGGACCCAAGCCATCACTGACTTGGATCTGCCTTGTGCATCAATATAATCAAACCTTTTTAGAATGGTTGATGTACTATTGTGTTTAGAAACATGGTCTATTACTTTAGTCTTTGGTTTCCAAACCCAACAAGCTAAGGCCTTAACAGCATTAACCTGGTTTCCCTTAACAGCGTTAAGTACTGCTTTTGGCCTAGCGACACTAACTACTGCTTTTGTCCTAGCAGTATTAACATTCTGACCACTAACAGTATTAACCTTCTGATTAAAATTACTATTTTTAGTTGTTGTTTTGTTGTTAATGGGCCTTCTAACAGTTGAATGTGCATTATTAAAAACATTTGTCATTGGTCTTGTACTATTCATTGTTGTTCTGGGTTGAGTAGTATTAATTGGTCTAGCAGTAGTAAGTGATACTAGGCCAGACCTTATTAATATTGCTTTTGGAACCATGTTCCTTTTAGGACTGGGGTGAGTCATTCTAGAAAAATTCTGGTGATTCACCCTTTGAGTATAGTTCCACACTGGTTTTACCATCTTTTTATTATTAAATTGTCTCTGATGGTTATCACAATTATACCGCAGGTGATCAAAACTTCCACACACATAGCAAGCTTTGTTAATCATCTCAAAATTACTTCCTAATCTTTGAGACATCATATTATTCTAGTTTCTTTGGTTTCCTCTAGGACTATGTGTGTTCTGCCTATTTTGATTACCTTGTTTAACAGTTGTTTTCCTAGGAGATTTTACTTGCTCTTTAGATTTAATAAACTCTATTTTAGCAAAACTAGGTTTAACTATTTTCTTTTAAAACTTAGCCTGAGGCACATCTTCTTCCTCACTACCCAGTCCTCAATAATTGGAGCACCATTATTCTTCTTAACAACCTTAAACTTTTCTGTACTAGCCTTAGCTTCACTAGTCTCAACTACATGCTTCTTAACTATAGGCTCACTAACTATAGGTTCATTCACAAACTCTTCTAGACCAGAGAATGACAAATTAGGTTTTGGAGGCATAAAGTTTCCTATATAGGGAGGTGGAACAGCATTATACCCTAAACCTGTTTTGCACTTATCAACTATCTGACAATCTAGTAGTTTGCTTAAGCTATTAGATGAATTCTCAAAATTTTATACTGTTAGTTGAATTTCATCTTTTTGTTTTTGAGCCAGTTCCAACTTCCTCCTAAGCTCTGTAATGGCTACTTCTCTTAAATGAATCTCACGTTTTAAGACCTTGATATCTTCCTTATAAACATACTCATTTTTCTTATACACTAGAAGTCTTGCTTCTACAAACTCTAAACCTGTTTTATAAGTAATAGCAATTATCTTAGATGTCCTTAAATCTTTTAACAGTTGTTTATTTTGTTCTTTAAGAATTTTAACATTTTCCAAATAAGATGATGAACAGTTTGAATCAGTAGACACCTTAGAGTTATAACTTGTAGAAGAGTAAGCCATAAGTGCAAAGTTAGTTGGACCTTCTTCTGCTTGATCACTCCAATCATAATCACCAAGACCATCACATGAGATCAAATCATTAGAAGTAGTTGTCTCCACTGGCACAACCCTTCTTGTGTTCTCCCTATTCCTGGTTCTTTGGAGCCCTGCACTCCCTTGCAAAGTGTCCCCTTTTGTGGCAGTTGTAACACTCTACCTTGGACTTATCAAACCCAATGGTCTTAGTACCATTCACAGAAAACTTCCTTCTAGTGTTCTTCAAGAATCTCCTTGCCTTCATTGTTAGCATAGCCATCTGCCACCTTAAATTCATCTCTTCTAAATCATCAGGATGAATTTGTTGCAAGTCTTCATTGTCAAGTTGTGGACTGTTTAGTTGACTTGCAAAGAAAGAACAGATGACAACATCACTCAAGTAATCAATTATTGTTGAGTTAACAACAGTAGCTTGAGTGCTAGCAGTTGTAGCACCATGAGCAGTATTAACTGCTCTATTTGTACTGCTGGTGCTGTTTGAGGATACAAAGGCTACGTTTTGTATGTTTGTGCTTGAGCTTGATATCCCTTTAACCTTTGGTTCATAGATCTTCAGGTTATTATAAAGATCATCCAAGCTTAATGTATCTATCTCAGGCTTGTTCCTCCATACAATAGTATGTGTGTTCCATTCTGGTGACAGACTTCTTAAGAACTTTTGATTCATATCTTCTTGTGAGATACTTTCACCAAGAATTTCCAATTGACATGATAAGCTTTTGAAGCCTATCAAAGGTTTGATCTAACACCTTTAAGCTAGATGCAGTAAAATTTTCATACTGTTGCTTTAGAAGATTCCTCTGAGTCTTTTTAGTAGCAGCATTCCCTCTAAACCTTTTCTTAATAACCTGCAGCAATGACTTGGCATCTTTGATGGAGTTAAACTTCAATTGATATTCATTAGGGATGCCCATCAATAAAGTGCTTCTTACCTTCAACTCTAACCTCCTTTGTGCCTTTTTTCAGTAGTTGCAGAAGCAATTGTAGTCTCAACACCTTTAACAACTTTTTTTATTTGAGGTGCATTACCATTCTCTATGACTTCCCATAGAGAATAGTCAATCATCTAGATGTACTGTTCCATCCTCATCCTCTAAAGCTAATACTCACCTGGTTTGAGCATCGGCACTTTTGATGCAGCCACCATATGTGTTGAGTCTTGATCCATGTCTTCTTAGTAAAATTTCTCAAAGCAACAAGCTCTGATACCACTTGTTGATCCCACTTGAATGGATCTTGAATTCCTTAGCTTGTGTAAGGTTTAGTTATGCAAGATAAATCCTACACAACTATGATAGAAACTTTGTTTGATAATACTAAAGATTAGGCGGAATCTAATCTTTAATATAAGAAGAATTCTTTAATGAAATAGTAATTCTAATGAACACATGGATTAACAAACAAAAGCTTTAATATATTAATACGAATACTCTAACTAGTATTAGGGTTACAAAACCTTGAAGCTATAACGATATCAAAACAAAAGATTTCTAGATGTATGATATCTAACTCTATGCCCTAGGACCTCTTTTTATACACCAAGGAGTCCTAGTCGATTTACAATATGTTCTAAAGACTTAGAATATTCACTATGATCTATTTTATAAATAACTCATACTTATCACGTAAGTATTCTTGATCACCAATCAATCTTTATCTATTCTCTAATAAGTCTTTGATCTTTTCTCTGTCAGCATAAACTCTTCCAGCAGTTGTAATCTTTTAGCAGTAGTAACTTTTATACCAGCAGCATTAACATTCAACACCAACAGTAGTAACTTTTGTACCAGCAGCATTAACGGTGTACAAGCAGTATTAACTACTTAGAAAGTTTTCTTTAATCTTCACCAGCAGTACTAAGTTACACTAGCAATAGTAACTAGCAGTAGTAACATACACTAGCAGTAGTAACTTATACTAGCAGTAGAAACTAGCAGTACTAACTACTTAGCATATTTTTCATTAAGATTACTAACAGCACTAATTCATGCTTAGCAACAGTAACACAAACCTTAGCAGCAGTCACTTTAAGATCATCAAGAAGTTTTTTAATCAAAACAAGATAGGTATGAGGCTCACAACAGGGCTTTGGAGGCACGGATTGTAGTTTTAGAGACTCAGGCGTATCGCCACGAGTGGCAGTGTCAGGACGCTGATGATCATGAGACTGGAGCTATGATGTGTATCTATGTTTTGGAGGCTAGAGCACGCATTGACACTTTAGAGGATACCGGCAGTAGTGCTTAGTTTTACTTTATGTCATGTCATAGCTATCATGTATAACCTGTTAAGTATTATGGGTTATTCCCAGCTAGCATGGCCATAGGACTTGTATTTTTCATTTATGTATCAAAACTATCATGTATGTTTTCAAAGTTATATATGATGATGATGTATTATGTCATGTCAATCTCACTTTGGTTATATATTTCACTGTGTGATGTGATCTCATTTTTATTTATTGTGCATATGTCATGTCGCGTTTATGACTGTATAAAATCTAACGTGTATTATATTTTCTTGTTATTTGAAGAAAATGCCACCAAAAAGAACCGCCGTAACCACAACACCTATGACCGATGCTCAAATTAAGGCACTAATTGTCTAAGGAGTTGCTGATGCATTGGCAGAACGCGACGCAGACTGAAGCAGGAATGGCGATGACAACCATGATTCAGGGAGTGATGGAAGAAGATGAATGCTTGTTGCTCGCGAGTGCACCTATAGTGACTTCCTAAAGTGTCAACCCCTTAATTTCAAGGGTACTGAAGGAGTCGCTGGGTTGACTAAATGGTTCGAGATTATGGAATCAGTTTTTCATATAAGCAACTGTGTAGTCAGAAATCAAGTCAAGTATGCCACATGTACCTTACTTGGGAATGCTTTGACGTGGTGGAACTCCCACGTTAAAACTATTGGTTACGATGCTACTTATGGCATGCCATAGAAAACACTCATGAAAATGATGACCGACAAATACTGTCCTAGAGGAGAGATTAAGAAATTAGAGATTAAAATTTGGAATTTGAAGTTGAAGGGTACTGATGTGGAAAGCTATACCCAATGCTTTCAGGAGTTGGCTTTGTTATGCGGGAGGATGTTTCCCGAAGAGTCTGATAAGGTTGAAAAGTATGTCAGTGGTCTTCCCGACATGATCTAAGGAAGTGTGATAGCGTTTAAGCCAAAGAAAATGCAGGATGCAATTGAGTTTGCAACTGAACTGATGGATTAAAAGATCCGTACTTTGGCTGAACGTCAAGCTGAAAACAAGAGGAAGTTTGAAGACACTTCAAGGAATAATTAAAACCAACATCAGCCTTTCAAAAGGCATAATGTGGCACGGCCCTATACCGCTGGGCCTGGTGAGAAGAAACCGTACGGAGGATCTAAACCTCTGTGCCCCAAATGCAACTACCATTACGAAGGACAATGTGCACTAAGGTGCAACAAATGCAAAAAGGTTGGCCATCTGGCTCGTGATTTTAGGGGTGCTGCTGTTAACACTAACACTCAGTAGGTTGTCACTTCCTATGAATGTGGGGTTTAGGGGCATTACAAGAAATACTGCCCAAAGTTGAGAAACAAGAATCAGGGAAATCAAGCTGGGAATGGTAACGCTGTGGCAAAGGCTTATGCTGTGGGCACGGCAGGGAAAAACCCGAACTCCATTATTGTTACGGGTACGTTTCTCCTAAACAACCGTTATGCTTTTATTTTATTTGATATTGTGCCGATAGGAGTTTCATGTCTACTGCATTTAGTTCTTTGATTGATATCGTTCCAACTACACTAGATCATGGTTATGACGTCAAGTTAGCTGACGGTAAAATAATTGAAGTTAATACACTTATACGAGGTTGCACACTAAATTTTCTAAATCATCCATTCAACATCGACTTAATGCCCATAGAGCTTGGTAGCTTTGATGTCATAATTGGTATGGACTGGTTAACAAAATATCATGCCCTAATCGTCTGTGATGAGAAACTCGTCCGTGTTCCTTTTGGAAATGAAATTTTAATTTTTTGTGGTAACGGAAGCAACAACGGACACAGATTTCGGTTAAACATCATCTCGTGCACCAAAACTCAAAAGTATTTGCTAAAAGGATGTCATGTCTTTTTGGCACATATTACCACAAAGAAGGCTGAAGACAAGTCAGAGGAGAAGCGACTTGAAGACGTACCAATTGTTCAAGACTTTCCTGAAGTTTTTCACGAGGACTTGCCGGGTATTTCACCAGCCTGACAGGTGGAATTTCAAATTGATCGGGTACCTGGTGTTGCACTTGTAGCACTGGCACCTTATCGGTTAGCTCCGTCCGAGATGAAAGAATTGTCGTAGCAACTACTGGAACTTTCCGACAAAGGCTTTATAAGACCCACTTCCTCACCTTGGGGAGCTCCGGTCTTGTTTGTCAAGAAGAAGGATGGATCATTCCGGATGTGCATCGATTACCGGGAATTAAATAAGCTAACGGTAAAGAACCGTTATCCACTTCCAAGAAATGATGACTAATTCAATCAACTTCAAGGGTCGAGCGTCTACTTGAAGATCGACCTGAGGTCGGGTTATCATCAATTGAGGGTTCGTGAAGAAGACATCCCAAAGACCGCTTTCAGAACTCGATATGGACATTATGAATTTCAGGTTATGCCGTTTGGTTATTCTAACGCACCGGCTATATTTATGGATCTCATGAATCGGGTGTGTAAGCCATACCTGGATAAATTTGTGATTGTCTTCATTGACGATATTCTGATTTACTCAAAGAGCAAGCAAGAACATGAGGAGCAGCTTAAGTTAATCTTAGAGTTGCTTAAGAAAGAGGAGTTGTATGCCAAATTTTCCAAGTGTGAATTTTAGATCCCCAAAGTATAGTTCCTCGGTCACGTGATTGACAGTCAGGGTATTCACGTGGATCCAGCCAAGATCGAGTCTATTAAAGATTGGGCATCTCCTAAGACTCCAACGAAGATTCGTTAACTTTTAGGTCTCGCTGGTTATTATCGAAGATTCATTGAAGAATTTTTAAAGATCGCCAAATTAATGACCAAGCTAACCCAGAAGAAGGTCAAGTTTAATTGGGGTCACAAACAAGAAGCCGCCTTTCAATTTTTGAAGCATAAACTATGTAGCGCACCTATATTGTCTCTACTTAAAGGAGCTGAGAACTTTATTATTTATTGCGATGCTTCGCATAAAGGATTAGGTGATGTGTTAATCCAGAACGAGAAGGTGATTGCTTATTCATCACGTCAGCTGAAGATCCATGAGAAGAATTATACGACTCATGATGTGGAGTTAGGAGTAGTAGTGTTCGCTCTAAAGATTTGGAGACACTATTTGTATGGGACAAAGTGTATCGTGTTTACCGACCATAAAAGTTTACAACACATTCTTGATCAAAAGGAATTGAATATGAGGCAACGTCGTTGGTTGGAGTTGCTTAGCGATTACGATTGTGAAATTCGTTATCACCCGGGGAAAGCAAACGTAGTGGTCGATGCTTTAAGCCGTAAAGAACAGATTAAGCCATTACGGGTTCGAGCCTTAGTTATGACTATTGGTTTGGATCTCCCCAAGCAAATTTTGGAAGCTCAGATAGAAGCAATGAAACTAGAAAACATTGAACCTGAAGATGTAGGAGGTATGATCAGGAAGGACCTCCCAAAGGAAAAGTTGGAACCGCGTGCTGACGAAACACTGTGTTTGAATAACAAGAGTTGGTTGCCATGCTATGGTGACCCAAGGACTCTAATTATGCACGAGTCCCACAAGTCAAAATATTTTGTCCATCCGGGTTCTAACAAGATGTAGCAGGACATGAAGAAATTATACTGGTGGCCTAACATGAAAGCCGATATTGCCACTTATGTTAGCAAGTGCTTGACATGTTTAAAAGTCAAAGCTGAACACCAAAAACCATCTGGTTTGTTGGTGCAACCTGAGATTCCTCAATGGAAGTGGGACAATATCACTATGGATTTTGTCACCAAACTCCTTAAGACGTCAGGTGGTTATGATACCATTTGGGTAATTGTAGACCGTCGTACTAAGTCTGCACAGTTTTTACCGATAAGGGGAAACGACTCTATGGACAAATTGGCAAGACTATACATGAAGGAAGTAGTCACGAGACATGGAATTCTAGTCTCAATCATTTATGACCGTGACGGTAGACTCACGTTAAATTTCTAGAAATCGTTTCAAAAGGCTTTGGGTACTTGTTTAGATATGAGTACTGCTTACCATCCGCATACCGATGGACAAAGCGAAAGAACCATTCAGACACTAGAAGATATGTTACGCGCTTGCGTGATAGACTTTGGGAATGGTTGGGATAGACACTTACCGCTAATCGAATTTTCATACAATAACAGTTATCACACTAGCATCAAAGCTGCCCCATTTGAGGCACTTTACGGTCAAAAGTGTTGTTCACCTGTTTATTGGGCCGAAGTCGGAGATGCTCAGCTCACGGGTCCAAAAATTATTCAAGAGACAACCGAAAAGATCATTCAAATCAAGAATAAAATTCAAGCCGCTCGTGATTGCCAGAAGAGTTACGTCGATGTGAGGCGTAAGCCCTTAGAATTCCAAGTTGGTAACAGAGTTACGATAAAAGTTTCGCCTTGGAAAGGGGTTATCCGTTTTGGCAAACGGGGGAAGTTAAACCCAAGGTATATTGGCCCTTTCAAGGTGTTAGCTACAGTGGGAACCGTTTCTTACAGACTCAAACTTCCTCAATAATTAAGCAGGGTTCATAGCACATTTCATGTATCTAATTTAAAGAAGTTTTATCCGACGAGCCATTGGATAAAATATACATTGATGATAAGCTTTACTTTGTTGAAGAACCAGTAGAGATCATGGATCGTAAGGTCAAACGGTTGAAACAAAGCCATATTCTAATTATCAAGGTTCAATGGAACTCTAGGAGGGGTCTCGAGTTCACATGGGAACGTGAAGATCAATTTCGAAAGAATTATCCGCATCTCTTCACAAAAACCACACCCTTGACAGGTGCCGCATCTTGAGCCTTGCGGATAAGGCTCCTTTAACAGGGGAAGACTATAATAATCCGTTATTTCAGGTCATTTTACGACTTCATTTATTCCATTATTTATTTTTAGACTTTTGCGCGTTTCCTTTTAATTTTTATCGTTAAGTTAAATCGTTTAAACTAAAAATAAGCATTCAACATAAACGGGCATCAAACAAATAAAGGTTTATGTTCAACAAGTGTTATAACATTATTAGAAGTATAATTTATAACTTTTCAAGTTTTATTTTTATACTTTACGTAAAACGCATCCGGTTCGCGTTTTGGACATACATGCATGCATGTAAGCACATAAACCCATCTATACTTCAACAAATACCCACCATAATACCCAATACCCAAAAACTTACCATTTCTAACATATACAAGCATGCATATTTGGTTACACACATATACATACTCTACACTTGAAATTAAATCAAATAATTCCCCACTAACACATAACCTTTAACCAAGGGATCATATTCAAGCTTTGTCTATGAGGTTTCAAGGCAAGATATGTCCCCCTAGCATGCTTATACATTCGGTTGAATTCAAGGGTAAATCAAGCATGCTTGAACTCTTTTCACATCACTCTTACACAAAGACATGTCGTCTAACCATGCTCCATACTTCTCTTACACCTTAACATTATT
>BQNB010097032.1:0-25482 GCA_026074375.1 Tanacetum coccineum | reverse complement strand
TCTTGTTTGATTCTTGTTTCATTCTTGTATTTACTTTGTCTCATCAAATCAATTATACAAGAATGTATAATTCCCAACATAAACCAAGATCCGATTGTTCACTGCTGAGGAATTCCTGTTCAGAATGATCATCATCCTTTTCATCTTCGGAGAACTCGGGTATCCAGCTGGTAGCTTCTTTAGCTCAAATCCAATGCACTTTACCTTTGAAAACAATTTTAAAGTTTTCACATATGTTGGAACATATCTTCGTGTGAATGCATATCCTCTTTGAATGAAAACTCATCTCGTCATGGTCATCAACATCCAATAGTTCACCCCACTTTGTAGCTATCTTTTTAAACGTTTTTCCTGACCAAAACTTAAAAGGGATTCCTTCAACATCCACCCAAGCAATTCTACCCTCAGGAGTGAAGTCATGAGACGCTTGACGTAACACCAAAAACCAAGACCCCGCCCCTACATTGTCCCGAAATAGTTCTTTGGCCTTAGTGTTATCGAATTCAAGTAAAACCCATAATTCTCCCATATAACGCACAAATATGTTATCAAAACCTTAGTTACACAGAACCTTCTTAAGGTTTGATAGTGACCCAACATCTTTTACTCTACCAATCAAGGAATTAGATAAATCCTTGGAATTAAGACAATCTTCTTCCAGAACAATGACAGGAGAAGAATCTGTCTCCTTTACCATATTAGTTCTTTTCAATACGTTAACAAAAGAGTTTATAGAATCAGAAGTACCTGCCTCTTTACTAGGATCATAAAAAGTATTCTTACAACCCTCGTGTTTCTTCTGATTAGCAGTCTTGTATTTGTTCCCATTCTTCTGATCCCGATTGAACCTTGCAATATTGGCATGGAGTTTGCAACGATTCAACCAAATCATACATAAATTATTAACCAATCTCTCCACATTGAACACATTTATGAAGCGAACAAACCCAAATAGCTTGTCGTCTTTCAATCTCTTCATAGGAATAAAAGAGTCCACAACGTGTCCATATTGTTTACAAGAATGAAATAGGTCCTTGGCTGAGACACAATCCGTAAAATTCAAAACAAAAATCGATGTTGATATCTTAGCAACATCGTCCTCCTTCGATCTAAAGCTCCCCATCAAAAAAAAATTTATTTTTATTTTTGGATTGAAGGGAGGTCTATTACCAACGATTACAAGTGACAATCAATGGAGGTAAAATCTGGGGATAAATGGTGGCAAGGAATGATTGGAAACGGAAATGGATCGATTTGGGGAGATAACTCAGATCTAAATAACTAAACCTTAGATGAGAATCCCGCCTAACACGCTCGATATGAGAGTAATCAATCAATGATTAATCTCAATTTCAGGGGTTATAACAAGATTCAAACAAAAGGGAAGAAGGAATTCAGATCAAAGATTTTCATTTGAAATTTTTTTGTCATTAGAAACTGTCACTAAATGTGTATTTTCAAGTCATCATATTCAGTGGAATGATTCAATCCTTGCTTTGTAACATCTCCTCGTATCTAATCAACTACAAGTCGAGTTTTTGTCGAGTTACTTGAGAAAGATCACAAATAGTGGAATTAACAAGCTTTTGTCACATAGAAGAACTCGACATTTTATGGAGTTGTTAAAAAAAACTTTATGTAATATGCAGGTTTCTATATAGGCATGCGAATAAGTCACAGCTTTTATTGAATTATTCGAGCTTACAAATCATAAAGACTTGTGAAGCTGGCGATTCAACTTTGAGAATCGGCTAAGGTCGTCTTAGATTAAAGCAATCTAGGAACTAACCAAACTCAATCAAGAATTTAGTAGTTATTAAACTCGTACACATAGTGATTGCTAAATGCCAACCAAACACCACCTAATTCACCCTAAGACTCACGTGCAAAAATCTAAACATCAATGAGTTTTTAGTTTGATATAAATTTTGTATTAACATATTCACGATTTTCTTTTAGAGCAGGGTTACAAAGATGCGGCAAAAGTTGCAGATTACGATGGAATAATTATCTATGACCAGGTTTAAAAAGAGGAAGCTTTTCTTTGCAAGAAGCCACACTCGTAATCGATCTGCACAACACCTTCGGAAACAAGTATAAAAGACCACGAGCTATTTTACATGCAGTTGTTTAGTATGATTGCATTAACAATAGATGGGCACAAATAGGAAATTACTTACTAGGAAGAACCGATAGTGCTGTAACAAACTTCTGGAACTCCAAATATGAAAAAGAAACTCGTTCAGTTCCAACTACAAATGGTCAATGATCGAGAGTGTCATGTTGATCAAGAAATGGAAAATGAAGTTGATCTTCCTCCTCTTCCGCCATCATTCATGAAAGAGTATTTTGACCCGATACCTGATGAAAATTGGGATCGGAATCATCTGATAATGCAAACTGAAAGCGCGAGCAACAGCATGAATTTGATCACTAATAGTCAACGTCAACTGTTAACCAAATATTCAGTTCGTAGGTCATAACTTTAACAGTATTTGAACTCTCAAACTGTGTATCGACACTGATTCATGAACATATTACAAAACAATATTTGTATCCGAGTTATCTCGGATACAAATGAAGTATGAAAACAAACCAAGATTTCATATAGGATATTAACAAAGATTACGAGCCTCGTACAGTCTTATGGAAGTGTACATGTTAGGAGTATCATACAACAATACAACAAACTAGAAACACTAAACATCTAAAGTGATGTTAAAACCAACAACTACTCGTCATCTTCATCTTCTTCAAATTTTTCCTCGTCATCAACTATGAAACCACCCAACATTTCATCAGTTTCATCTTCAACATCAACGTCCATCGCATAACTCTTTGTAGTATCTTTACCACTTTGACTTGTACTCGCTCCCTTTTTATCTTCTCTTTTGGTCTTTGTAGCATCTTCATAGGTCTTTTGGTCGTATACTTGGGTTTAGGGTCATTTTTCAGTTTCTTAATCAATTCAGTGTCTTCCTCACTCTCACCCTGTTGGAATTTAACAATCAAGTTAACAAATTTAACTCTTACGAGTACGCAGCGGATAGATCGAGTCTAGTACAAATAATTAACATACATATAAAACACATTTAAGGGACACGAAAAATAAATAGGAACATACCCTCGTAGTCACCAGCAAATCAAAGAAACCAAGTGTATGAAACTAGTGACTAAATTGTCACCTCTACGAGTGCTCACACAAACACGTAAACAAACACACCCGGATGCTAGTCCTACTTCACGTGTATCCTAATAGAACCTTTGTATGCTATACCTTCTGTAAACCAATCACCAAAAACCACCCTTTCTTATGGACCGAAATACAGAATGAAGGAATTAGGGTTTAGTCTAATTCGGTTGTAACCGAAATAGAACAGATCCAACCGAAATACACCAAAAACCAAACCCTAATCGAATCTAATAGTTGTCTCTCCTTGACAACTTGTAAACCAACGTATAACACCTTCTGGATCAGACCTGGGATCGAACCACACTCGATTAACCTTGAAAGGAGTTAACCGAAAATGACCAGTGGGTATAAATGAGGACCGAAAATCACCGAAAATCAGAAGTAAGCCTTAATAAGGTGTTTAGCTTGTGTCTGATTTTAATGGGGAAAGGGGAAAAGAGTTTTTGTGTTTTTCCTGTATGTCTCACTCTGATATGAAGCTAGGAGGGGGTGGCTAATATGCCACAGCCCTAAACACATGATAAGCTAAAAACCACATTTATAAGACTAAAACTCTGTAATGATAAAGTCTAATCATAACTCATACAATTCTTATCTCTTAATGAACCTAACACATTCAAACCCTCAAGAACCTTCTCACAGCCAACACAAGGGGATAAGGACACTTATAGGGCTATGTCTATTTCGACTCTTGTCCAAACCGGTTTTTACTTAGAAACATTTGTGAAGTATTAAACGTGCTCTAAATGTTTTTTTCGTGTGTGCCCCCAATAGGCTCACACACTTCTAGTCGTACATTGCGTATCCCAACTAACATAACCCAACAGCTCCCACTTAGGGATTTGAGTAGCAGACAACACATATACAACCGACGAAACGTCTACAACACTCACATTGGTTTTTAAAACCAGAAGTGTCTGAGAATTCAAGTTACAAAAACAATCTCAGTACAAGTTATTTTGTCTTTCTATAATCATCCCATTGTTCAAATACCGTTCGAGAACCATGGAAATCATCCTAACTCATTCCATAATAGTTTAACCATATAGATTCTCGGTATAGAAATTCAATACAGATATACCAAATGAAATCAAGATCATCATGCAATTACCCTTTGAGTCGGCCCAACAATTATCTTGAATTATTCTGGAGAGGCGCCAAGGTATTATTCTGCACATATCAAGTGGAGGAACAAATTCTTTGTTGAATACAAGTGTTGTGAATGCTGCTTCACATCACTTCCAATAATAGTCTTTATAACTACCATTTTCAGGACAGCGTTTGACATAGAATTAAAAAGTGATATCCACACAATATCATAACAGAGTTTTTATTCGCAAGTCTAAGGATGACTTAACTAACCATTTTTAAATTTTACTTATGACAACGGATCCATAAAGTAAACATTCAAAGGTTGGGGTGTCCAATACGCATCCCTTGTGAGTAACATATGAGTTTGGTGGGAACCTTCCATATATTCAAAGAATATAACCAACACTCACATTGCCTATTAACAATACTCCCCATATAGTATAACCGACAATTGGACATTATTTAGAAAAGACAAAACATTCAAGGATTAAATATGCCAATATAGGACTAACAATTCGTTATATGAATGATAACAAATTCCTCGTACTTTATTCACAGAAATAAATTGTCTTAAAAAACAATCACAATTATCCAAATGACTAATAAACCCATATTTACATAGAAACAACTAGCGGAAATCAATTCCAATATTCCTAGTAAAGTTCTATGCTTGAGAAAAGCCAACGCTTTTGTAATGGATCTCTAAGTTGTCAACTGTGTGAACTTTTTTCTATAACTTTATTCACCAATTCAATAACTTCGCGAGGTAGAGAAACTTTGGCATGGAAATGACCAACACCTTATGATTAACCAGACTCATTAGCTATAAGCGATTGCTCCATTATAATCCAATACATAATAATAGGTTTTTCAATTGTTGGAACAAACATACCCAGAAATGAATTTCCTAACCCATACGGCTTCCTTAGAAGCATCAAAGGCAGCAATATACTCAGCTTCTGCAGATGAAGTAGCGAAAATGCTTTGCTTGGCACTCTTCCAGTCAACAACACCTCCATTCAAAACGAACACATATCCAGTCTGAGACTTACAACATCCGTCAGATATCCAAGCATCAGTGGTAGCAAGAACCTTGATTCTCTCATTTTTAGATCCACCTTCATAAACTAGAAACATGTCCTTAGTATTCCTGAGATACTTCAGAATGTTCTTAACAGTAGTCCAGTGAAGATCACCTAGATTCTGTTGGAATCGGCTTGTTATGTTCTGAGCGAACGCAACATCAGGGCGAGTACACCTCACAACATACATAATAGAACCCACACCAGGCATATGGAACATTTTTCATGCGCTCAACTCAGCAAGGTGTTAGAGGCACAGTGATTTAACTCAATCTAAGCTATCTGCATGGGGAACCTTCAACGTTTGAATTCTCCATGTGAAACCGCTTTATGATTTTCTCGATATAAAGCAAAAACATTTGACATATAGTCAATCAACTTCGTGATCTATCTCGAAGATCCTTGATCCAAGAATATATGCAGCTTCACCTAAATCTTTCATAGCCAAAACATATATCCAATGTAGGAATTCTAACACTGTAACATGGAATACTGTTTTCCCAAGACAATATGTTTCGACATACAAGATTAGGAAAGTGACATTACTCCCACTAGCTTTTAGATATACACATGGCTCATCAGCATTTTGACTAAAACCAAATTTCTTTATTTCATCATCAAAACGCTTATTCTATTGCCTTGATGCTTGCTTAAGCCCATAAATGGAACGTTTTAACTTGCATACTCAGTTTGGATATTTTGGATTGACAAAACCTTTAGGTTGCTCCATGTAAACCTCTTCATTGAGATATCCATTTAGGAAGGCAGTTTTGACATCCATTTGCCAAATCTCATAGTTATAGTACGCGGCCATGGCTATAAGAATCCTAATAGCTCTAATGTCTGCAACAGGAGAAAAGGTTTCCTCATAATCAATCCCTGGGGTTTGAGTATAGCCCTTTGCCATAAGACGAGCTTTATAGGTGTGTACAGCTCCATCCATGTTGGTCTTTTTCTTATATACCCAGTTGTTACCAACGGTTTTGCCATTAGGAGGAAGTTCAACTAAGACCCAAACTTCATTGTCTTTCATGGATTGCATTTCCACATTCATAGCATTAAGCCATTTATCAGATTCAGGGTCTAACAATGCAGCTTTATAGTTAGCAGGTTCACCGAGATCCCCTAAGTCATGTTCCTCAGCATCGATGTATAAATACATACGATCTGTGGGATGTCGTGTCCTTGTGGACCTACGAATGGGAATGATATCACTTTGAGGTTCATCCATTTCTAGATCATCATCTTTATGATTTAAGCTAGTGTCTATAGAAGGATGCATATCTTCTTCTTGAATTAATTTTCAAGTTCTCTAGAATCCACTTGCTTTTTAGATTTATAAGGACCATTCTTTAGGAATTCAGCATTCCGAGCAACAAGGGACTTTGTTCTCGGGTGGGTAGTAGAAAGAATAACCCATTGTTTTCCTTTGGGTATCCTATGACGTTATACCACTTAATAGACCTGGGTTCTAACTTGTCAGGCTTGGTAAGAGTATCTCGCTTAACAAGTGCCTCACAACCCCAGACTTTTAAGTAAGACAGCTTAGGGGCTTGCCCATGCCATACTTCGTATGGTGTCTTTTCAACCTTCTTAGTTGGAACCATATTGAGAATGCGTGCAGCAGTCTCAAGAGCATAATCCTAAAAGGACTTTGGAAGAGTTGTTTGACTCATCATAGATCAAACCATATCTAGTAGGGTTCTATTTCTTCTCTCCGACACACCATTGTGTTGTGGAGTGTAAGGAGGAGTACGATGGGCGATAATCCCATGATCCTTGAGATGATCCAAAAACTCTTGACTCATATATTCGCCCCCACGATCAGAACGTAGCGATTTTATGGTCTTACCGAGTTGATTTTCTACTTCCTTTTGAAACACTTTGAAAGTTTCAAACACTTCATGTTTATGCTTTAACAAGTAAACATAACCATAACGACTAAAGTCATCAGTGAAAGTGACGAAGTAGCTTGCTCCTTGCCTTGAAGTGATCTTAAATGGGCCACATACATCGGTGTGTATTAGTCCAAGTAAGTCTTTTGCCCTTTCCACTTGATGTGTGTAAGGTTTTCTTGCCATCTTACCAGACATACAAGGAATGCATTTTTCAAAAGCCCTAAGGTCAGTTGAATTGAGAAGTCCATCGTGTTGCAACTTTTCAATGCGTTTCTTGCTGATGTGTCCAAGACGACAATGCCATAAGAGAGCAGAGTCCAAGTCTAGCTTGGCTCTTTTGTTGCTTACAGTATATATAGAACTTTCATTTGCATAAGAATTAGACAAATCAATTTCAAAAATACCATCCCTTGGGATAGCCATAAAATAACATGTTATTCCTAGAAACTTGAATTGTATTATTCACAAAAGGTTAATAAAACATCTTCGTACAAAACGAGGTAACTGAAATTTACTTCCTCTAGTAATAGAAGGAGCATAAATGGAAAATTGTTTCAAAAACAATAACTAATCCGCTAGGGAGAGATTAATCAAAGTTGCCAATTGCATTCCACAGCTTCTCGTTGACCATTGCCTCTAGTACTAGCTAAGAGCCCCCGGCTTCAGTTTCCTACTTGCCCTTAGACCCTGCGTTGTATACTATTATGAGTACCATAACCAGTGTCATAGATCCATGATCTGTAAAGGAAAAGTATTGTGTTCTATAAAGTAGTTCATGAACCACCACAGTTCAAAGGCTGCGTTCTTTTTCTTCTTTAGCAACTCGGCTAAGTACTGAGGACAGTTCCTCTTCCAATGTCCTGTCTCACCATACTCATGACAGATTGAGTCCTTTGCGGGATCTTCCCTCTTGGGTGGAGGGGGAATCTTGGGCTTGGGAGCATAAGCGTGCTTATTTTTCCCATTCCCTTGATTTTGTCCCCTGTCAGCCTTTTAGGGTTGCGGTTTGTTTTGCTTTTTACCTTTCTGGACTTTACCAGCTCGAATAGCATGTAGAGCAGGAGTGTTGTTTTTGGGCAGATTAAGAGTTTGCTCATGGAGCTATAACATAGCATGCAACTCGTTAACCGTCTTCCCTAGGCTATGCATGTTGTAATTCTGCACAAACCCATCAAATTCCTTGCGTAGACCGATAAGAATCAGACTTACAACAAGGCCAAGTGTCACGGGGTGCCCCAAACGCTCTAGATTGTCAATATAGCCCTTCATTTTCAGAACATACGAGCTAACTGACTGCCCTTCTTCCTGTTTACAGACGTGAAAATCACACGTAGTCTGAAGAAGCTCCTGCTCTGCTTGTTGGGCAAACAGAGTTTTTAACTCCTTTAGCATGTCATTAGCATGGAGATTTTCCAGATTTCATTGGATCTCTGGCTCCATGGTCATGAGCATGAGTCCATCAATCTCTTTTGATCCTTTAACCCAAGCAGTATGAGCTGCAAGGATTTCAGGAGCAACATGCTGACCCGCAGGAGCTACAGGAGCAGGAGGAAGTGGCTGCTCTAGCGTATTCAACTTATCCCATTGATAGTACATTCTAATGTTGTCGATACAAATCAATAAAGTTGGGTCCAGTCAGTTTTTGCTTCTAGAAGAATCCATGAAAGACCGAATTGTTAGCTGACGAGGTTGTATCTACAATTTTGAAAAAGTTCAAATATTAGTATGTCGATAATTAAATTCTTAAAAGAATTAACTACCCAATTAATTACTAATAAGACTAAGATCCAACTTGACCTCCCACTTATTACCGGAGGTCTGATCAGCGTGTAAACAAGTAGGGCAAGAGGTAAGAGACGAGCGTTAATTACATGGAATGCAACTCTTAGATTTATGAGACTAGTGGCATTAGTAACTCTTATAGTAATGTCAAAAGCATATTTGATCTCATTTTATGCCTCGGGTCCGAGGTCTGACCAGGTAACTCGATTTAAGTCCACCAAAATAGAACGTGCGAAAATTGTTATAGATCTGAGCTATGAAAAAAATTCGCCATGGGTTGGCAAGGCCCTTAGGTCTGACTAGAGAGGTCAAGCCATATGCACGTGTTCTAGGTTTGGTTGGCATAGACTTAAAACTTCTTATAAGGCGTCTATACACTCTAAATGTGAATAAAATTATGTACAAGATGCTGCAAAACAACCTTGGTAGCACAAGTTAAGAAAACATTTTTATTAACCTTTTGGTATAGACATCATTTTGTCAAAAATGTTCATGGTAGCTAAAGAAGGGGGGGGGGGGGGGGGGTCCATTTAGGACGACACAAAGAAGCGGAGTAACGGTCAGCGTGAAGCGTATTAAAAAACACTGACTTCATTTGGGAATCTTACTTCAACCCGCCTTAAATTCTCTTATAATTTGTCCATATGGGTGAGCCGTACTTCCAATTGTCTAATGATTGCTATTGTATGATAAAAACCCCTTTTGTTTAATTAAGTTTTTATTGATGCCAATATGGTGGGATTACAAATACGATCAAACCCTAGATTTTACTCTACTGTCCGAAAACCACAAGTAATTCCAAATAACTCCCTCATATGCCGAAGCAATTGTAGTGGGGCGGGAGAAAAATTAATGATCATTTCAACCCATATCGCACATGTTAACTAAAGATTCAACAAAGACAAATTAAATTTCATAGTTTAATGTCCGTATTAAAATTGTCCAAAAACCCCGGTTTTGCAATAACACATAATGCGGTCACATAAGGAATAAAATTATGTGTATAATATTAGACATTGTTCATCTAAATTCTCTCTATAAGTATTAGTCCCGGTTTTTAAGAGTTTCATAAAATCTTATTTTCAAATATTAACTAGAACAAGGCATTCCATTTAAAGCAATTAAAAAGACTAAAAATTGGATTGAAATTTGAGGAACATATCTATAATGAACAGCAGTAAATCCACATAAATGCCTCGTGTCTCAAAGGTCTCCCAATGGAGAACCATAAGACTCTCACTGGTTTTCTGCTAAAGTGCCTAGATCGCCAAATCCTTCATATAATTGATTGTCGTGGAGTACTATAGCCGAGAGAAAACTAAGAATATATCAATCATGAGCTTAATTAACATTTAATTTATGATCTATTCTTCTTTTTTATTAAAATAACATATGTGTTGATTCTAGGTTGTTTATTCATTATTTATGGCAAGGATTGCATGTCGTTGCCATAATTTTCATTAAAAACAATAAATAAACCAATTTCATGCAGCCCTAGCGTGTTTTAAATCGTATGTAATACATAAATACTAAACAAGTTGACTCGTGATGCCACTGTTGGAATTTAACAATCAAGTTAACCAATTTAACTCTTATGAGTACGCAGCGGATAGATCGAGTCTAGTACAAATAATTAACATACATATAAAACACATTTAAGGGACACGAAAAATAAATAGGAACGTACCCTCGTAGTCACCAGCAAATCAAAGAAACCAAGTGTATGAAACCAGTGACTAAATTGTCACCTCTACGAGTGCTCACACAAACACGTAAACAAGCACGCCCGGATGCTAGTCCTAACTTCACGTGTATCCCAAACAACAAGTGTAATATATACTAACTGAAAATCAAATACTAAAACCCCTCAAGTAGATAGTACCGAAAATCAGAAAATATAATTAGGGTATATGATGAATTCAGTTCAACCGAAAATGGGTAAAGTGAACTGAAAACCACAAAACTAAAAACCCTAATTGAATCTATATGTCTTCACTCCTTGAAGACTTGTAAACTGAAGAACAGCACCTACTATAATTACTTGGGATCAAATCACAAATATAAATAACCTTAAAAGGTTATCCGAATATAACTAGTAGGTTTGGGTGAAACCTAAAATCAAAAACCCTAATAAAAGCTTATTGATTTCGGCTGAGTATAGAATAAAGGAATGGCAGCTTGTGTGTATGTTGTGATGTTTATATCAATCGGCTGTAAAGGGCTAGCAAGAGGTCTTTATATAGCCTTCAAAGTATAATTATGATAAGGCTTGAAAACCTCTCTATTTCTTTTTTTTTCTCTCTTCTTTACTTTTTTAAGTATAACCTTATCACAATTCTCTTAAACCTATCACAACATTCCCTCAATTCTTATCTCTTCATCCAATGTATCAAGACACCTCCAAGAATGTTCTTTTTGCTTCTTATATCCGGCCACACCAAAGGATATAAATAGAAGTTTTGTCTTGATCACTCATTGTCCAAACGGTTTACATAGAAATCATTTGTGAAGTTTAAACGTACTCTAAATGTTTTTCGTGTGTGCCCCCAATAGGCTCACACACTTCTAGTCGTACATTGCGTATCCAACTAACATAACCCAACACACCCGTCCACACATCGTCATCCTCGTCATCATTCGCTACCAACCATTCTTACTCTTTCGTTCTTTTGCTTTTTTTGGTTTCTATCACTACCTCATTCTTCATCGATATCTTCCTCTTTTGTTCGTTCAAGAAACCCAATCACATTCTATTTGTCACGTATCGTTTTCTTTGGTAGTGATTCAAAACTAAGGTCCGATCACTAAAAAGTTGAATACTCTGCATTATCATTAGATTATGATCAGTAAATTGTTAGAAGAAAATCATAAAAGCATGGGGGGTGGTTCAGCCCATAAGTGCCAAATAAGCAGGCGTTTGGACACACATTATAAAAAGAGCTATCACAACTTGACCCGTCACTCTATATGCTAAATAAATAACAAGCTCTTCGGACATCACTTTAGTGATCATCACAATTCGAAGAACTGGCATAATTAGTGTAATCAAAGCATATTCAAATAATCATTTTATCTAAGATTATAAACCGTAAGCAATAAATCTAACATTATCCTATGGTATGGTTTCCACAATGTATTCCCAAACACTCTTTTATCGTATGGATGGCCATACAAGGTAAGCTGCAAACTCAAGATAAAATGAAAAAGTGGGGCAGTTATGATACGAGGTATGTCGTCCACTTTGCATACAAGATGATGAGACTCATGTTCACTTAATTTTTCAGCTGCCCTTACTCTAATGCTATCTGGAAGCAAATGCAAGCTAAAATATGTTCTGACATACCAGATAAGTATTGGAGGAATATTGTTGATAACATTGCTAGTAAACCTTGTGGTAAAAGTATTTGGAGTGTGGTGAGAAGGTTATGTTTTGCTGCAAGAAATGGAAGAATTTTCAAAGATGAAGATAAAAATTGGGAGTTCCTTTTGTGATACAGTCAAAATGAAGCTTTTGGGTCTCAAAGTTAGAAATATATTGGCTGTCGCACAAGTGACTGCTCTTTGGAATGTCAATTTTGACATTCAAAAATAATATATCTCTTTTGAGTTCCAAAAAGGGATGTTTGGTATAAGAATAGATGACACTGAAGCTTTTCTATAAAGCTATACTTGAGCCAATCTTAATGAATGCGTGAAAGATGGGCCTACTTTAATTTTGGTTTAAGTGTTTGTCTTTATAATTAAAGGAAATGTAAGTTTCTTCTCAGAAGTGTTTCCTATTCAGTAGTATGGATCCAAAATGAGCTCAAGTATTCCATATGTTTATACTTCAATATCAGACACGGTTGAATGTCATGTAAAAATATGCCTGTTTATACCTCTATGGTTAAGCTGTAGTGTGCTCGAACATTGTTTCATTAAGTCATATGGATCTGGAATTGTAAATTGCATGGAAATGAGAAAGCAATGACGGGTTGGTTATGGTATGCTGCAACGGAGCTTGGAGTATGCTGATATGGGATGGTTTACTGTCAAACATTGATTGGAAATAAGCAGGCTTTTTGTTAATGTCTAAGGGTGTGTTTCTTTTTTGCTTAAAAGTAGTGTTTGTCTTGGTAGTGTGCAGAATTGTAGTTGTAGGGTGTGTTTGTTTCATTAAGACTTTTTGAGTCTGAATCTGTCTACCACATCTTACTGGTAAGAGGTGGGTAGAAAGTCTAAATCCGAATGAAATAATGTTGTTTGTTTTTTATTATTATCTGAATGGTTTTAATTATTCGTTTTTTAAGTATATAGTAAACCATACCAATACGATTAGGATAAGTAGCTTGAATTTATATTTTAAAATTATTATTTGGAAAGAAGTTTTAATTTTGAAATTTACATACACACGGTATCGGTTCACCCGTGTCAACAAACGTGTTACAGTTATCATGCCTAGGGGTGAGCATCGGTTCAAAACCGAACCGGAAACCGAGTTTAGAGAAAAACAAGAACCGAAACCGAACCGAAGTTTATAGAAAAAACTGAAACTGAACCGGAACCGAACCGAGCCGACAAAAACCGAACCGAATAGATAGTTTAGGCGTATTTTCCTTGGTTGTAACCCGAATCGAACCGACAAAACCGAAACCGAAACCGAAAACTACAAATATACAAAAGTCGGTTCGGTTCGACTCGATTTGTCGGTTCGGTTTGGTTTTCGGTTAGTTTTGCTCAGCCCTAATCACGCCAATTCATGGGTTTCACGAAAACTAGCTTGTTTCTAATTTAACGAACCCGAAAAATTCAAACCAACGTTATTTATAGTCCAGAGTGTTGTACCAAAATTCATATAAGCTCACAAAACAAAATTATAACACATATAACTAAAAAGTAAGTAAGTAACTCTCAATACCGTCTTCCACGGGTTATGGGTCCCAATACCGTCTTTCACAGTGTATGGGGGAGGTTGAGACGTAGACAGCCCTACCCCTACCAAAGGTAGAGAGGCTGCTTCCGGTTCTACCAAGGGTAGAAAAGGACCTCCGGCCTTGTAGGGGGTGATGATCGAACCCTTGACCTCTGTCTTCAAAGACAAGGATGTTAACCACTTGATCCAAGCCTACTCTTATAACACATATAACTAAACTAAAAAATTATAATCCTTTAATGTGTGTTGGCCCAATTACAAACCCACTAACCTATATAATCAACCCAACCCATAATTTAACCCTAAACCTAAAAGATCTATTTATCCACACACTACCCTATTCAAAAGAAACACAACTAAACCTACGCCCCTGTCTTTGTTACAAAAGAAAAACAAACCAAAAGAACAATAGTACTGAATGCCCATATTGAAGCTATAAAACAAGAAGAGCACACCCATTTTGAATCTTGTTGTTGTTGGTGTCTCCACCTGTTATATTTCGAACACATACAGGTAGGTGTTTATATTTATAGATCGATGATGGTTTTATATAGATCTTTAAAGATTTCTATTGAAATGATGAAAACGGATATCGTTTATATATTTTTTTTGTTTTTTTCATCATTTGTTTGATATTGTGGAGTTGGAAACATAAAGGTAAGAGGCAGTAAGACTTGATTCTCAAGTCTGACTCAGTTAGATATGCAACTCTCTGCCTGCCTCTGACTCAGAAAAAAAACAAACAACCAAAACATCTAACCGCGTCTGAGTGGTCAGAGTCAGAGTTGGTTCAGATGTTTTTGGCAAAAACAAACACACCCGTAGTGTTTGGAATAGTTTTTGTTGTCCTATTTGGTAGTTGTTATCTCGATATTGTAACTTTTATAGTTTTTGGTATTGATAAAATTCTCCTTTTACGGAAAAAATATCAATATAAACTTCAACAGTAATTACAATAAATCATTACAACACCAGTAAAAAACATACATAAATTATTCATTTAAAGCCTACACTATCGAGCCATTAACCATTCACACATAACACTTTCAACTTCATGTAATAAACACGCTAATTGTGCTTTTGATTAGCGTGGCAAAGTAGCATTCACATTATTACATTGATGAAATGTTTTTTACTAAGCGTCACACCAAACGAAGTAGAAATTCAGATTGTTTACTCAAGATCAGCAAAGGCAGTTCATAAGCACAACCACTCCACTTGAAAGAAGAATATATCCGTAAAACGATCAGTTTCACATGCAATTAATAAATATACCTCATTTAGTTTTATCAGTTTATGTTCCAATTATAGTAATTATGGTCATAAGGCCGTGACGCGTGTAGTGAAGCGTAACAATCTCATGGGGTAATAAATTTAAGGTTCTGTAACAAATCATAGCCGCGGTCAAATAAGATAAAGCAACCTAGGAGGTAAGCAACTCAATCAAGAATTTAGTACTTAAGTTAAACTAGGACCCACATTATATAAGAACGACCAAGCCCCCTAGATTATCTCCTTCATTTGTGACCTACAAATTATCTTGGATTCCCGACATTTCAGTATCATCATTAACAATGTCGAAAATGTCTTCTTTATAAGAAGATATGGCATCCCTCGTTCTTGCTTCAGACAAGAGAGATGCGTGAGGGGGGAAATAGAGTGAGCACTAGACAAAAGTTAAAGAAAGGGCTATGGTCCCCTGATGAAGACGAGAAACTCGTTAACTATATTACTACCTATGGTTTGTCATGGTTGTTGGAGCTCCGTTCCTAATCTTGCAGGTATTTCTCCTTATTTCACTCATTATGCATAATCGAGTAACCCTATAACCTCCTATAAATCCTCTAAGAGGTCACTCCACAATTTGTTTCATGTTTTTGGTCTGAATGTGACTACACATCTTACTGGTAAGAGGTGACTATAAAGTCTGAATAAAATAATGTTTGTTTTTTTTATAATTGTCTGAATGGTTTTAATTGTCCGTTCATTTAATTTATATATTAAATAATCACAATACGATGCATAATAACCAGTGTAAAAGTGATACAAAACATTTTCATCATAAATTTAGCACAATTAACAAACTATTAAATTAGATATATTTGGTTATTCAAATGTGTTGACCCTTTTTTTCCTATTAAAAACATCTAAAATACGATAACTTCTTTACAAACAAAACCATAGCCTTATTGCCTATTTTGAACTAGTTACTAGTATATGGGCCAAGTAAATTTTGTTGGGCGACTGTGATTTCAAAATCCTAGCAACTAGGTTTTTATACACGTATAAGTTATCCATTATGTTCTCTAAACCCTAATATGTCACAGCCGCCATGCCGCTGCACCGCTTTGATTTGCAAACATAGATATGTTGTCTGGCACAAGTTTCATAAACGTACCAGTATGTTGCATCATCATAACAATCATGTATCTACAATCATACATGGATTGTTAAAAAAATGGTTTTGATGAAAGGATATACAGGTTGAGAGGTTATAAGAGGTGAGCACCACCTCTTATTTGAGTAAGATGTTTGAAGTCTGACCGCATCTGAATGGAGAAGAAAAAACAAACAGCCAATTTGTCTTACCGCCTCTGACTGGTAAGTGGTCAGAGGCATTCAGAGTTTTTTTTCAAAAAACAAACACACCCTTAGTGATCCCGAACCAGCAAACCAAACACTTGATACGCCATATGACCCGCTTGCAAAAATCAAACACCAAATGATGCATGTACATCATCCAAATCTGAAAATTTTATTATTAACATATTTACGTTTTTATGCTAATTGCAAAGATGCGGCAAAAGTTGCAGGTTACAGTGGAATAATTATCTGTGACCAGGTTTAAAAAGAGGAAGCTTTTCGTTGCTAGAAGCCGCACTCATAATCGAGCTATACAACATGTTAGAAAACATGTATAAAAGACCACGAGCTACTTTACACGCAATTTCTTTGTATACTTTCGTTATAGATGTTTCATTTCTTATGTCGGTTTCTTTAACAATAGATGGGCACGAATAGCAAGGTACTTACCGGGAAGAACCGATAATGCTGTAAAAAACTTTTAGAACTCCAATACGAAAAAGAAACTCGGTCAGTTCCACTGCAAATGGTCAATGATCACGAGCGTCGTGTTGATAAAAAAATGGAAAATGAAGTTGATCTTTCTCCTCTTCCACAATCATTCATGAGACGAGTTATATGACCGTTCGTGATCAAAAATTGGATATCGAATATCTGTCAAATTAGTCTTACCATGGTCCGGATCATGGGCTTATTATTTTTGTGCCCCCATATCCCCTTTGGTTGATTCAAAGAATACTCCAATTGGAAATGGTTTACCCAATTGCCTTCAATTTTTAATGTGACTATATGCGACTTATGTAACTTCATTAAAATATTTAAAAGTGTACATTTTGTATACTATTTGGAAGTACAATTGTGTAAGTAAAAAGTATCATGTGTAAGATACTTTTGTTATGCGACTTTGACTTTCCCTTTTATGCGACTTGTACTTTATTAAATTTTTATTCCAAATTTGAAAAACTCAAATAATATTTTTTATTAGGCAACTTGTACCCACCTTATGCGACTTAGTAGGTGTAATAGTAGTTTAATTTTTTATCATTTAAAAAAAGTTATATTATATTTTAAATTTTACTTTTTACATTATATTTAAACTTTTTACATTTTTTTTACTTTTCCCAAACAAACACACACATGAACGCTCCCCCACAGTATTTACCAAATCGCCAAAACCCTAACCACAAAATCAACATAAACAGTAACCCCCAACTATAATCTAACCCTAGATCAGTTAAACCACATTTAACCCCAAATCTTTATAACCACAAAAGGTATGGATAATTCATATGAGATTTTCGAAGCCAAGATTAGTGTTAGGTCAAAGCTGCAGTACCTTCAAAAAATGAAATGTAAGTTGCAACCTTTCCCAAATCGTTATATGATGTTTAGTGATAGTGTTTTTGGGCCATGGTTGGATCTTCATGAGTTTTCAAACGACAATCATTTGTTAAATTATGTTCTTCAACATCAGGTTCATGTTAAAGAGTTGAGTGCAGATAGCCCCCTATTCTTTTTAAAATTTCTAATCATTATCTTGACTTTGGTCGCGAGGAGTTTTGTTTAGCGACTAGGTTTAGATGTGGTGAGCTATCTGAATTAGTTAGTGAGAAACTGTGGTGTTCATTGGATGATGAAGATGCAGTAAGGGTTAGTCTCTTGTTTGTGTTAAAGATTGTCTTTATGGGTCGGGAAGAATTTTTAAATGTTCCTCTCCATATATTGACCTTAGCAGAAGATTTTTTTGCATGGAATTCATTTCCATGGAGAGAGTACATGTGACGTTACTTTTATAAAAGGACATTGAATGTGGTTAAAAATCATGCTGAAAAGAAAGACCCAATAAAGGTATACAAAAGGGGATTGACGACATATAATCTGAATGGTTCTGTTTGGGCTCTAAAGGTTATTTTTTACACTTATGTTATATCTTGTACTTGATTTGTTTAGTAATACCATAGTTAATTTGCAATTTCTATTTGATTTTTTAGTACATTTGGATTTTGGAAAGTTACCCTAAAAGCACATTATGGTGGGCCAAACAACCGGATGTCATTCCTCGTGGCCTAGCTTGGTTCAACTTCCATCGTTTTAAAAAAAACAGATTATAACCTTTTGTTTGGGCAGGTATTTTTTTTTCTTTTCACTTTTTAACCTTTTCTCTTTAAAAAATATATTGGTAATTGGAATGATATTTTTTTGATTGTTTATTTTACTTAGGATTCTATTCCAAATTTAGTCCTGCTTCCAACTAGTGGAGAGCAAAAGGCAGATTGGTTGGTCCGTAGTCAGTATTACTTTAATGGAGAGGATGCACCTTTAATTCAATCCGTTAAACCGAAATGTAGTGATTTTCAAAGATGTGACTTGATGAGGTGTCATTTTATACACTATTTCGGGGTTATTTAACCTCCTAAATAGTGCAAATATGCCCAGATTATGTGCGTAATCGTTTATTTTCAGGTTTTTAGCACTTGGATGGCATTTAGAGGAAATACACGTGACTTGGGCTCATTTAGAGAAGAAGCGGACGAGATTACGGACCTACACCAAATCCTTGAAGAAGTATTGCTTACAGAGCGTGGAGACGGCGTCGCAGGCATAAAGCGACGCCGTCGTGATCTATCTAGTGACGGTGTCAGAAGATTTAGTGACGACGTCAGGACGTAGCCGACTTAATGAGGATCTAGAATCATCCACGTGGCGACGGCGTCAGGATTACAACGCGATGCCGTCGCAGTGATATCTATATATATATTAAACTGATTTTAGGGTTTCAAGTGTGTAACTTTGTATAACTTTAGGGAGACGAACCCTAGCTCTTGTAGCAGCTTCATAGGTCATTTTTAGGGCCTCAAAACCCTATTGAACTACCTTGAATCCATGTTTTAATTCAAGTAAGGTTATTTATCATTAATCATTCAATATGTCTATGTGTTGTGTGATTGATTTATCTCTTTGCTTTCTTTATAACATGCGAGGCTAAACCCTCCTTTGTATTTGCTTATGATTGCATGAAAGTCGGATTGTAGATCCTTTTATTGTTGCTTCTTGATTGATGATTGTGCACGTTAGCTTATAGAAAACCATCTTTTGTCTGTATCGTTGTAGACACGTCTAGGAAAACGCGAGTGCGTAGAAAGGATACCATCGGGTAACAGTCTTTATACTACCTTACCCCTTTATATGGTTGATCCCTTTTAAGATATTTCACATGCATTTAATATACTCTTAGGGTCTTGTAAATCTTTATACTACTTACTTGTGCGTTGCCCTAAAGAATATTAATAGACGGCGGGTCTCGTGTAATCCGTTCTATGCATAGGAAATAGCTTACATCATATCATCACAGTGTGACAGCAACAAGAATTATGAGAATGCAATCGGATAAGTAGTGCATGATTAAGTAAATACATTTAATTATCATAAAGTTATCACCGGTAGATTAGATATTAGTGTAATTAGTAGTTAAACATACCAACCTCTCAAACCATAGATTTACATGCTTTCCTATAAATATAAAAACACAAAAATAATCTTCTCGCAACCCCTAGATTTCTGTTTGACTGTGATCAAGCCTTCCCAACTTATTCCCCTAGAGAACGATAACAACCCCCGAGTCTTGCCTATACTACTACTACAACAGTTAGGTACTCTACATAGGGAGTTGTAAAACTTCTTGTAGAAGTCCCTTACGACAACCGCAACAAGTTTTTGGCGTCGTTGCGTGGGGGAATAGTTAGGATTTGATCATAGTTTGACTTAGTTCTACTTGCTTGAATCCTTTCAAGTGGGACTTTAATTTCTACATATTAGCTTTCTCGTAGTCTATCTTTTCTTTGTGTTATTTGTTCCATAACCCATTCTCGTCAACCACCATGGGAGACGAGAATCCTATCCGTACTCTTGGAGACTACTCCAAAACCTAGGCCAAGGGCAACTGATTAACATTGACTCCCCGTAGGGAACAACGTGGTGCCTCTTTGATCTGACACCATCCGGTTAGTGAAAATAGATGCTCATTCCACGGACTTCGGTCTGAGGATCCAAACCAACACCTCAAGGATTTCTTAAAACTTGTGGACTCACTTGACCTTGATGGTGAAAATAGGGAAAGAATACGTATGCGTTTATTTCAATTTTCTCTTCGCGTTCAAGCTAGCAATTGGTTTAAACGTCTTCCAGCATGATCCATCACCACATGAGAGGATATTACTACTTGGTTCCTTGATAATTCTTTCCACCGGGGAGGTACCGCAAAAATCTGCAATGATATCCTGATGCGTCCATATACCATTATGGGAATCTCTATCAGAAGCTTTGGACTCATTTTAAGGAAATCACTTGAAAGTAACTCTTCATGTTACTTGGGTTATGGCTTCACATTTAAATTCTTCTACGATCATCTAGATACTCACTCAATTGTGCAATGACTAGAAGCAGGCGGGAGACTTAGAAAATTAAGGCCAGACGAGGCTTGGGCTACTATCGAGAGGTTAGCCCAATATGAGGATGAAGGGTTGAACGATACCTTCATCCCAGATGAAGTGAGCCTTAATTACGAAAATCTCGACATCAAACAATTATTAGGAATCATGGAGCGCAAAGTCGACGCACTCATGAAGGACGCAATCTTGTTAATGAGAAGAAGCGAAAGCATATTCCGGATGACAACCAACAAAATGTATTGACCTCCCTCTGAGCCATCACGTCAAGAAGAATTTGAGCACAATGTGATGAACTTCATCCTCGATCAGGAAGAAAGATTCAAGCAGCTCGAAGAATATATGAAAGTAATTGTTCGTAATTTTATACAACTCTCCTCGAAAGTTACAAGGGGGTTAAAGGAAAAGGTAAGAGAGGAAGGGAGCCGGATAAGAAAAATCAAGAAAATTACAAAATACCTAGACATAGAGGTCCCAGAACCTCTAATCAAGCATGAAATCTCAGAAAATCTTACGAAAAAACATTCCCCGAGACCCTCAAATCTATCTTTACAAATCCCTTATGGATAAGATATGCTTAACTGAACTTCTCAAACCCACCCCTTTTCCATAGAAGCACCTTGGGTTTTAAGCTAGTCAAAACATCAAGACCCGTCATGACGAAGGAGATTCTTTCGCAACCCAACCGATACCTCGTAATTTCCCAACTGTTAAACATGATAACTGTAGGTCTAGCCCTAGATAGATCTTCAAGCCTTTAAGGTTGTAGAGTACTTATGTAATCACAAGCAACTCTAAGAGAGACTCTAACAAATTAAACTATTGTTTATGCGGAATATAAACAACAGAGTTAAAGAAGAATTACTCAAACAATGATCCTCTATGGATCTTTTCTATTAATAATAAAAGTGTTTTTCTTGATTCACCCTGATCTATGATCATAGGTTTCTTAAATACTTCAGAAACCCTAACAACCTGTTACTTAAGACTCGCTAAAGAGATAAGTACTATCACTTCCTAGGATATCTCATGCATATCCTTATCACCAACAAACTATACTATCAACTTGGAGTAAGCATAATACTACCAGGACTAATATTGTTCTACCAACAGGAATAACTTTTGATCTGCCAGCACTAACTATAACATTATCCTTACCAGTAGGAACTACATACCTACCAGCAGGAACTTTTACTCTACCAGTAGGAACTACATACCTACTAGTAGTAACTATCTATTACAATATTCCTAACTTCAAGTTTCTAGATAGATCTTCACTTGTAAGCTTGAGGATTGAGACTTGACTATGAGCACCAGCCAAAACAACATCCAAAAGAAGTAGGAACATAAAACCAATAGATGCTGATGGTGAAACCTTGAACCAACAGCAACAATGTTGAATCTCTAAAATTCCATGAACTAGCAGCATTAAAGAACCATCTCAGCAACATGATATCCATCAAGTCAGGGTTACATACTATTCTCATCACATCCTACAGTGTGTTAACTCCTGGGAGAGGTGAATCAAAGAAAAGTAATGGATTTGATGAAGCCTTTACCAAGTAGCCATTAACTCTTGGAATAGCTAACTCTTAGGTGGAATCATGACTTAACTCCTGGTAGTTAGATAACCAGTCCAATTCTCTAGAACATGATTCATTGTGAATTGGAATACCCTAATGATTTGTGGCAAATCATTCCGTCATTAAACAGAGTGATATAGTCTTTACCAAGAGCCGTACCCTCTTGGACTAGCCACTCTTTGTTGTAACAACCTGGTGAGTGAAAACCATATAGTTTTTAGCAAACTATTACAACTATAAATGGATTTTATAAGCCTTTACCACATAATCGTTTGCTTGTGGGCTAGACAATCCTTGGGACCCAGAAAGGGTTACTCCCATGGTGGATTGCAAACCATCTCAACGTATTGGTACGTGAAACATCAGTCAGTTGAGTGACCCTATGATTTTAAGCAAACCATTAAAGCTATATCAATTCATTCTGGTCAAAAGACCTGGGAATTGAAACCATATTTTAATTAATTCTAGCCTTAAAGGCCTGGTAATTGAGAACCATAAGGTGTTGCACCAAAAATATGTCTTTGAAAAATTGTGCCAGAAAACCATGTTTCCAAATTTGATCACATAAAACAGGTTGTACCAAAAAAAACAGTGCAAAAGAATGTGATCCAACCCAACCGCTTCTACCAAAAACCAAGATTGACCCAAAAAGCAAAAACCATTTACAAAATATAGAATAAAACCTAAAAACATAGCAAACAGATAGAAAATATAGAATATACAAGAGAGTGACAAGGTATCAGTATCAAGTAGAAGGAATGCTAGCAGCAATTTGATTCTTGATGAATTGAATCAACTGCTCAGCATAAGTCATAGCATTCCCCACACCATCAATTGCAATCTCCAATTTGTGCATCAGCATCTTCTTCATAAGTGGAACTGAAAGAGGATATGCCACATCTGCAAACATATACACCACCTTGCCAGAAATAGTTTCCAATACATGAACATTAGAAAATGGAAATAGTCTCCAACTCCTTATATGCCATTGTTGTTAATCAGACCAAACCAAAGAACCATGTACACCTGCATGTGATTCAAACAGTTTTGAAGGTATCACCATTTACAGGCATCATACCAGCACCAGCAAGTGGATGTTCTTTATAGTACTTAACCACCATCCCATAGAGCTTCAACAAATCTTGTCGATCAACTAGATGAAGAATTTCCCTGAGATGAGTAAAATATTTGGAAGACCTATCTATCACATATAAAGCATTGATATCTCCCAGTAGAGTAGGTACCACCTCCCAAGTAGCAAAAGGAGACCAAACAATGACAGGATCGTCATCATCATCATCAGAAATAACTCTGATGAATGATATGTCATCAGCATCCAAGTATAATGCAGTAGAGGACTTCTTCCTAGTTCCAAGAGACTTCCTCCTGGTGCCATAGGTATGCCCCTTTGTGTCAGGACCAGATGGCATTGAAACATTAGATTGTGATGAATACTCAGATGGTTATGGAGGATCAACAGGTGGAACATTAGTAGCTTGTTGGTGAGGTACATCAGGTGGAGATGACTTTGGAACTTCAGTTGGCTTTGGCTTCTTAGAAACATCATGTTCCAGATCTTCACCAGCTCTTTTAAGAGTCCTCCTGATGTTTAGGGATTGTAGATCTGCAATAGCTGTCCTGATCTTTTCAAACTCAGATTTAAGTTGCTCATCAGACAATGATTTAACATACTTCATTGTCCAGCCAGTAGTATAAATGGTTGTACTCTGATTTTTCACAAAGGTTCTCATGTAAGCCTTTTGTAGAGCATAAGTCATAGGCTTATTCCTCTTTTCTTGGAACCTTTGTGCAACAAAAGCTCTTCTTCTTTCAGCAATTAGAGCAACCACTCTTATAGCAGCGCTTTGCTTTTCGAAATCTGCGAGTTCTTGAGCTTGTAATCTCTGAGCAGCCTCCCAACCTAGTCTTTCTTCTTCCAATTGCGTGAAAGTCTTATCATGAGGTGGAGTAAGTTCTTCAACTGCAACACCTTTCCCCTTTATGGCATCTCTAATAGGTGATGAAGGAGTTGCAGGTGTAGTACCATCAGGAATTATGCTACCAGCAGGAACAGAACTACTGGTAGGAACAGTTGTGCTACCAGGAGAAATGGTAGAAGGACCAATAGGAGCACCATCAGAAGGAACATCAGTAGGAAACTCAGTAGAAGGAACCTCAGTAGTAGGAACATCACTAGTAGGATCATAGGAACACGCAACAGGATTTTTAGAAGGACCACCAGGAGATTTGGTGGAATCAACAGTCACAGCCGCACTAGCCAATGCATTTAATGCATCCAAATCCACATTTGGATCTCCGCTGTCTTCTTGGTTTGAATCACTCAACACCACCTTCCTTTTCTTAGTGTTGAGTTTGACCTCCAAAGCTTTGACTCTCTTGACCAATTTGGGTACAACATCCTTAAATAACAGCTTGTGGGCCTTAAGATCTGTTTCCAAGATACTAACTTTCTGCACAAGTTCAGACACTAGAGAAGACAAAGCAGTTAGTGTGGCAAGGTCCTCAGCACCTCCTGAGGTTGGACCTACAGGGGGAACTGGAGTGGACCTAGGAGGAGTGGTTTGGAAAGATCCTCCCAGTGGTTCATCTTCCACAGTTGTGGAAGTGAAAAGGTCAGGATCAGACGCATGAGCTCCTGAAAAAGAGTCAATGTTGGGGTCTGAAGTGTGACCCTGGTCAAACACTGGAGGAATTTGGGCTGATGTTGTTGGTCTTGGTGGTGTTGGCAGATGCGCATGAGATTGATCAGGCTCAGGCCTAGTCTCATGTATAGTCTCAAGAATGGTTTGAGGGACATCTGGTGCAGCTTCCCCTAGACCTTCATCTGCTATAGCAGCTTGAGCAGGGGGAAGCATGGCATCTAAGAGTGGCATGTGGTCCCCAACAAAATT
>BQNB010097031.1:0-25482 GCA_026074375.1 Tanacetum coccineum | reverse complement strand
AATTGGATTATAATACTTTAATACCAAACGACACTTTGGAGTTATAATCACATTCATAACAGATCCAAAGCGGTGGAGTGATATGGCATTTGAGACGGTAAACAATATGGGCCAAAGAAATAGCCCACCATCAAAACGGCTGCAAATGTTGTCGTATTTGTAACCATGTTTAGTATATACGTTAACAAACCAAGAACTCGCGCGTTGCGTCGGGGCTAATTTCTTCCCGAATAATAATTTTTTAACCTCATGTCGCGAATACTTTTTTATCTGAATAGTAATTTTTTTTCTTATTTTGTGCAAAGCATTTTTTTTATATTGCCTACTAAAGAAAAAAAAAGTCAAATGGGCCGGCCCAAATTTAAGAGCCCAATATGCCGAGCACTGTAGCACTACGACGAAACGACGTCGTTTTACTTTTCTTTTGATTATATATATAATATATCTATACTTCTATACTTCTATACTTCTATACTACTATATAAAGCATTTATAATGTGGGACCCATTAAAAATTAAGATAAGGAGGTGCAATCTTGACCATCCATCTCATTTTTGGGAATCACATCAAAAAGTGACATGTGTCAACTTTTGATTAAAAAATCACTTTTATTTTCAAATTGAAAAATCTTTTTATCAATTTAATTTTATTATTATCTAATTTCACCATATTTTTTAAAATTTTGTGCTTTTTAATTCAACATACATTTTGTTATATTTTATAATTTTTTTGTTTTTTACATATTTAGTGGGTTTATTTTATGTTGATTTATATTTTTTACAACTTTAACCTTAATTAAATATAAACTTGATACGTTAAAACTATATAACTTTCGAAGAGTGTGTTGTCTCTTTACATGCGAGAATGATGATCTTAATATGGTGTTGCGAGAAAGCTACGGGAAACCCAAACGAACACATACAACGAACACATACATTTAAAGTGTTGTAAGCGGGTAAAAAATTGCGTAAAGAGTTGATTTAGTAAATTTTCTATTACCGCCGCTATACGCGAGTAACCAACTAGTAATATATAATGGGTTGAATTGCCATCCATGTTCTTGACTGCTAAGCAACATAAGCTTTGGCCTAACAGAAGCGATATAAAAGAAAATGGAATGTTCCAACTTATTTTCAACTATACCACATCTTAATTTGAAAAACAAAAAAGGTCTGTACAAGGTTTACAAGCAGATCATACTCTATGCAATCTAATTTCACCATATTTTTTAAAATTTTATGCTCTTTAATTTAACATCCATTTTGATATATTTTTATAATTTTTTTTTACATTTTAATGGGTTTATTTTATGTTGATTTATATTTTTTTACAACTTTAATCTTAATTAAATATAAACTTAATACGTTAAAACTATATACTTTCGGAGAGAGTGTTGTCTTTTTACATGCGAGAATGATGATGTTAATATGGTGTTGCGGGAAAGTTACGGGAAACCCCAACGAACACATACATTTGTGAAACGAAATTACTAAGCGGGTAGGAAATTACATAAAAAGTTGAGTTAGTAAATTTTTTATTGCCGCCGCTATGCGCGGATAACCAACTAGTTCAATTTATGCACTTTGCGTCTTCTTTGCCATTGTTGCTCCACTAACATATGCAACATTTTTGGAGATTAACACACTTAAAAGAGATTATGCAACTCCTTAAGAAGCTGCAAATGTACCATAAACAAAACAAATGCTCCTAAACATTACAACTTGGTTGTGAATATAATTACGATTATGATTGACACTTTTTAGTTAACCTTGGTGTCCACCCTTGTACCTGCGAGCCACCCATACATAAACAAACAAGTTAACCAAACTTATGGCTGCCAGTATCGCATAATAGTAGTCGAGTTTACTCTCATTGAGATCATCTCTCAACCACCCATTCTTTCCAGTTCCCGTAGCCCGCTCAACAATCTTCACAAGTGCACTATTTACCCAACTCCCGATTCCAATCTCACTCAAAAACAACGCTCCACAAACACTTTTCATACCATCTGTGGCTTCGTCATAAAAGAACTCCAATTGTCCAACATAGGTGAACGACTCGGCCCCACCCAAGATGAAAAACTGCGGGACCAACCAAAAGACGCTTAAACTTGAACGGTTGGAGTGGTTCCTACGCATATGTTCAACGACTGCGGCTGTTGCAAGCGAAAAAATGGAAATAAACAAACCAATACCCATTCGTTGTAAGGCTGTGAAGCCACGATGGTGATTTGTTTTCTTCTTTATGACTGGGACAACAAATCTTTCGTATATAGGTACGGTGACAAAAGCGTTGACGACTGCAAACACTTGCATGGAGCCGGGTGGGATGACGAATTTTGGGCCGAGGTTGCGGTCTAAGATTCTGGATTGGGCTAAGAAGAAGGTGGATTGTTGTGCTAAGGAGAGGGAAAGAGCTATGGTTGCAGCCCACACGGGGAAGACTCGTAAAAATGTTTTTAATTCTTCTACTTGTGTCACCGTACATAGCTTCCATCTGTCGTTTATGTCGGTTAACTCTGGATCTTCCATAACTGCTGCTTTGTCCAAGAATCTGCAGAAAAAAGGTGAATGCACGATTATCACTTACTGTCTATAAAACTTCGTTAACAGACAGTGGTCACGACAAGCATTTTTTCATAACATGTGTTTTAAGTTCTGCCCAAAGGAATTCGAGATATTTCCACATAAATTTCTTAAAGATAACTAGAGATGTCAATTTGGAAATGGTACTTATGAACGGATCGATTTGAGTAAAATTCGTCTTCAAATGGGTAGAATAAAAAACCCGTCGAACATGTAGAAAGTTATCAAAAATGTTATTACTGAATATGAGTATACGACCTTGTGAATCACCTTATCAATAAAGTTGAATTATTATGACCATAACAAACATTTTATCAACACAACTAATTTTTTTCTTTTATATCGGAAAAGTTGGATAAATTAAAAGTGTTTCATGTCAACCCGACACCACAGTATCTTATTTAGTTATGCCAAGAGTACTCGTCTCGAACCAACTAATTTTCCATGCTACAACCCATTTGTCACCTGTAGTTGAAATTTTTTTTTTTTGCTAAAGGAAAGTGTCCGAGAAGGCCGTAAGTCATCCAAACAGAGTTTCTGATGCATCCAACATCTTTAATCACTTGATTCAAACATTTAGATTATGATAATTATAATTTATATCGGAGCAGAACTTCTTGAGAGCTAGGGAGGGCCATGGCCCCTCAAAAATTCCCAGTCCTAAATGTAATTTGTGTAATGAATTATTGCTAAGAGTTTGTTTCTAACAGTTTGGCTCCCCTAAAAATCAATCATTATCGTGTTAGCCCTCTTTATAAAACGGTTTAAGTTCCGTCACAGTCACTCATAATAATGTAGTTTTCTATTCGTTTAAAAGTGAAAGGAACAAATATTCTAACCTGTATTGAGGAGTATGAGAGAGCTTTCTCGCACCCACGATATCAGATTCTTCTGTTGCCACCTCGTAAAGCTTAACATCAGGACTCGCTTCAACACCTTTAAAATGATTCCTTATCGAAACAACAAGCACTTGAAAAAACCTAGTAAAAACACTCCCCATCGGCTTCTTATACCTATACACTGGAAAGCCGGCTGCCAAAATCACAACAGATGAAAACATGATCACAGTCGGGATTCCAAAACCCCAAGCATATCCTTTCTCTTGTTCTATATACACCATCACTGTAAGCCCCAACAAAGCCCCAACTTTGATTGATAAGAAAAACAGGTTGAAGAATTTGTATTTATATGATAGTTCTTTCTCGTCATTTTCATCATGTTGGTCAGCACCGAAAGAAGGGACATTGGGTTTCACCCCACCCGTCCCTAGGGCTACTAGGGCTAGGGCACAGTAGAGGAGGGCGGATTGCCCCGGGGTAGCGGAAGGGCAGTTTGAATTGTCGGCGCAAGGTGGTGGGCGTAAGCTTTTGACTGATGCCGAAACGGTCAATAGTATCATTCCCTGATCATATCAAATAGTAATAAGCATAATCAACTACTGCCAGATCCAAATCTATTTGCTTTAATGTATATTGAGACACATTATTTAAGTTGAGAATTTTATTCAATTTCTAAAATAACGATAACCATAACAAATTCCATTATGAAATTTGTTACAGAAGTATTAATATCATCTTTGTTTTCACCCGTAAAATATCATCTTTTCTAAAATTACAATGTACGATAATCTGCACATGTAAAAAATGCTGAAGAGATTTTATTTTTATTTTTATTTTAAAGAATGAACTGAACATAAATACAAAAGTACTATTAAATTAATATGTTGGTAATTTCTATTCTCTTTAAACGGATTTCGCAATGTACAAAATTTATTTTGTTTTGCAAATTGAAAATTAATGATAAATCAAATATAGAAATTGCAATGATTCTGAATAAGCATAATCAACTACTGCCAGATCCAAATCTATTTGCTTTAATGTATATTGAGACACATTTTTTAAGTTGAGAATTTTATTCAATTTCTAAAATAACGATAACCATAACAAATTCCAATATGAAATTTGTTACAGAAGTATTAATATCATCTTTGTTTTCATCCGTAAAATATCATCTTTTCTAAAATTACAATGTACGATAATCTGCACATGTAAAAAATGCTGAAGAGATTTTATTTTTATTTTTATTTTAAAGATTGAACTGAACATAAATACAAAAGTACTATTAAATTAATATGTTGGTAATTTCTATTCTCTTTAAACGGATTTCGCAATGTACAAAATTTATTTTGTTTTGCAAATTGAAAATTAATGATAAATCAAATATAGAAATTGCAATGATTCTGTTTGAAAGTTCAATATTTTCAGTGTCAAAAATCAACGCAAGAATTTTTCTAAACCACTCATCTCAACCATCAACTTCAACTTTTCTATCTAGTTTTACAAACAAAATTGTTGTCAAACATGAGCTAAGGAACGAAAAACATTAATTCCATGTTCATACTTAATGTAGAAAATATCTCATATATTTTGGATCATTGGAAACTGTTACACACATTATGGACTATAATTGAAAAAATTGCACCGAATTATCAAATAAGTTCATATGACAACAAACAACTTACGCAACTCAAACGAACCATATAAGTGTGATCTACCATACTCCTACTTATTAAAGCAAGAAAAAGTGACACGAATACAACTCATATATTAACAATGATAAATCACATATTTCAAGAAACATAAGAAATTTATTGTTGAAATTGCTGTAAAATTTACTCTTCATCAATAAATACAAAGCATTAAAAACACCAATTTTATCCCATAAAGTCTTCTAGTTCCAATTTTAGAATATACTTCTCATACGTAATATTTTACTATGCATTTATTTATATGGTAAATGCAAATAGTAATAACAAAGAACAGAGGTAGGCACTTACAACAAGGTAAACGGCAGAAGACAAGATAACGGTGAGATAACGACCCAAATATGCATCAGCAAGAAATGCTCCTAGAAGCATCAAAAGATACGTGGCTCCAACCCAGTCACTAACATGTGTCGCTGCATCCGGCAACGATTCCTTCATTTCTTTTGTTAGATACAACACCAAACTCGCCGAAACCGTGAACGCCGACAACCTCTCAGCCGCCTCATTAGCTACGCATAGCAACAACAATAGATAAGCATGGTAGAAACGTGCTTATTTATATGAATGTACTTATGTTATACAACATGCAATTACACTCGAAAAAGTATAATTGTGTCAGATATGTCAACCATAACGAGCTTAATAAATCACGAGCTTAATCAAGGTCGGTATTTCAAATAAAATTTTTGAATAAAGAAGTTCCAAATGCTTATTAAACACACTGAGTAGTTGGAATTAAAAGAAAATAAAAAGCCATTTCAGAGGGTTATTAGGGACGAAATCAAAACACAAAGTCACCGTTTGCATTTACGAAAAATCAAATAAGACTACATGTACAACTTTTTGGACCGGGTGCATCTGTACTGGTTCCGTCGAGAGTGCATATTTTTGTCAGAGAGACAAACGACTATAGTAGTCTATTCAAAGAATATACATTACAGATTTTTCTTGCTAGTTACGGATGTCCCATTTGAGCCCTATTATTATTGTCTCCGCATATGCATATTTCCTGTTATGATTCTTTTAATTTCGAAGCATTTTTATTAAGTGCCTACCGATTTTCTTACTTAAAAATATTACGTATATGAAGTCTCATAAATAAAAAAGCTAGTTAGAAAATTATCAAAAAAGTTGGTAACAAATTATACTACGTACAAGTTACCCGCTTTTTTTTAATATACAAGTCATCTAACATTTTTTTAATACTATTAGTTCTTTGGTTTACTCCACTTAATTATTAAAAATACAAAGCATAATACGTGTCATGATCTTGGTGTTAGTCTACTTAACCGGACGTATATAATAATAACACCAAAAAAAAGAAAAAAGAAAAAAAAGTTAGGAATAATACCGATGATCCATGGAGAAGCTTTCCAACCACCAGTTTTCCGTTTATTAGCGACTCTTCCTCTAAAGTCGACGCTACCGTTAGTCACTAAATCCATAGAAGAAGTTGACGACGACGAAGCCAAAAGGGTTGTTGTATCTGTATTATTATGAACCGTTGCTGGATCACTGTTATCAAGCAACTGATAGCTCATGAATTATGATAAAGTGAATATATATATGAATACAATAAATGTTTACAGTTGAAAAAACGGATTGAGGAGGAAATAAAGTCGTGATTCTGTCACTATTCAGAAGTGTCTTGATACAGTGAATCAGTGACAGTTAAATTAAAAGGTATGGATTTTAGTCAGTAAATGGCATGTGAAAGATTTGAGGAAATTGTGGTTGCTAAAATGAAGCCTAGATATTTGGAGAGTTGTATATATGTATGACGATAAGACCTTTCCGTTTCCTGTACTTATCGACAAACAACATAGGAGGTGTGGGGATATAGTTTTGGGTTTTTGAATTAGGTTATTAACAACCCCTAAAACACCACTGGTAACTTTTATGGTTTTTTTTTTCTTTATTTATTAATTTCCTTTATAATTTTGTTTATATTATAAAACTTTAAAACATGCGAAAAAAATATTAAGTTAAACTTTAAAACATGCGAAAAAAATATAAAGTTTAACAAGTCAAAAGTATTAAATTAATAAAAGAGTTTTCTGCAAATATGCTCCTTGTGGTTTTCCTAAATTGCAGGTTTGCTCCCCAACTTTGAAAAAGTGCAGGCGGCCTCCCTGAAACCAAACCTTTGTTGCATTTCAGCCTCCCTGTAGTAACTCTGTTAATGTGTTTTTTGAAGGCAGGGGCATATTCGTCAATCATTTCTTTTTATATAATGAAACCCACCCTAAACCCAACAACTAACCAGACCCTATGCTTACCCGTTTATTAAAAAGGCAAACTTCAGTTTTATTCATTCTCAAAAACTCCCCACAACTACTTATGTTATCTTCAGTTACCCTCCCTAAGGTTTTTTGTGTCGTCATCATAAACTGACAAGATTTCTTTATAAGGCCTGTATACATTATGGATGATCTTGTACAAGATTTCTTTATAAGGCCTGAAGGGAATACATTTGATCTTGATGTTTATGGTGAGTGATCACATTCGTTGTTTGATCTTGATGTTTAACGTGTTGTTCTTATGTGCATTGTTATTCGACATGATAATCAGGTTACTATTGTGTTGTTCTTTTGTTTTCTTTTCTTTTGTAATAGAGAGCTATACCAATTTATTTACCATTAAGTGTCACTACTATGGAAAGTTTAATGATGGTCTAAAAAAGGAGTACATTAAAGGTGATACTTGCTTTGTTGATTTGGTAAATAGGGATCAATTTACGGATGTTGTTTTGAATACTGTTATTAACAGTTTAGGATATGAAATGGAAGATGAAGTGCTTTATTGGTATAAAATACCACTTAAAAGTTTAGATGTTGGGTTAAAACCTTTGGTCAGTGAAAGTGACTATAGAAGGTTCCTAGGTTATGTTAAAAAGCATAAGGTTATGGATGTGTATGTTGAAATTGTTGAGAAGAATGAAGAAAGTGAAAGTGGTTCTGATAGTGCTAGTGAGTCTGACAATGACTTTGAAGATGAGGAACATGTAGTTCAGGAAGTGGAAGTTAACATGGGTTACTTTAATTTTCAAGTAGAAGATGCAAGTACAGGCACTGATGGCAATATGATCCCTGTGGCACCTAAGGTGAATCTTACAGAAGATAATATAGAGGTTTTAGAATTTGATTCACTAGAAAGTGATCTAGAGGATGTGCCAGAAAATGATAGGAGGTTGGGACTTAGAAAATTAAAAAAAAACACTCATCCTCTAAGTTCTATATAGGAAAAGAATTTGCAAATAGGGATGTAGCTAAGGATTTGATTAGAACCTCAATGCTGTTTGAGAGTAGGAGGAAACTTGCATTTCTTAGAGAAATGAATCCTAATAGAATAATGTGTGGTTTGTAATGGTAGTTCCGCTTCAAGAATTTGGTAACTTATAAAGTTTCCGGACCTAATGAGGACAATGTTGTTTGAAGGGTAAATAGTAAATGAGATGCAGAAGAAGACAAAATTAACTTGGTCCTTGGTTGTTTGTATTTATCAAAAGAGATAAAGGAAAGTGTTTCGTGATATAAAAACCTTCAAGGATGAGCATCATTGCTTGCAATCCAAAAATCAAATACTGTACCCCAACTTTCCTTTCAAACACTCACATATCAAATCATAACTGAACCTAACAAGCCTTATTAAAGCAATTCAGAACAGATGCAAAAAAAGTTTCATGTTGCTATCTAGGGGCAAAGCATTTAGGGCAAGTCAAGGCAGCAGTTTCCTTGAGAGGAGAGTGAAGATACAAATGCTTTATTGAGGGGACTATAGTTTGGAGCTAAAGAGATGTAACACAGATACTATCTGACAAACTAGATGTATATGGTGAAGAGGAATCCTGAATCTCAACAAGACTGTCAGGAGAATAAAAGTGTGCTATGGGTGCTTTGAAACAGGGATTTAGAAAGTGGCAGGGAGTTGCTTGGTTTGGATGGTGCATTCCATGAGAGGACATTATCCAGGACAAAAGTGACAGCAGTGGGGTGGATCTATAATGCATCTACCCTGTTGCATATGGTGATAGTAGTAATCAAAGAATCCATATTCTTGACTGGTTCTTAAAATGTCTAGGTGATGATTTATGATCTATACAGCAAATTCCAATTTTCACATTCATACACTTACCGGGCAAAAAGGAATTATCCAATAAACCTGATTTTTGATAATTAAAATGCAATTTGAAGTATTACTAACTTAATTAACTTTTTGGTTTTTTTTTTATTATTTTTAGGGACTATTACAAGCACTTGAAAAGTATGTTTCCACATGCTGAGCACAGGTACTGTTTTAGTGCAATTTATGAAAAACCTGAGACCTAACTTGTGAAAGTTCAGAGTACGAAGGAAATGACTATGGAATGTGAGCATCATCCACAACCACTGTTAAGTTTGAAAAGAATATGCATATGTATAGATTATCAATAAGAAAAGCATATGAATGGTTAAAACAAAAAAGATTCCGGCTGAACATTGGAGCAGGGCAACATCTCTGGTATGTTTTTCTCAACAATTAACTTTTTAAACATATTCATATCTGAAGCTAATAATATTGTCAAATTACAAATCATTTTACATAATTGTAGGTAGAGCTCATTGTGCCATGTTAATAAAACAATATTTTGGTAGGTCTTCAACAGACATGTTGTTAGAAGCTAGGGATAGTCCTATCATTACTGCCTTAGAACATGTGAGGGAATATCTAATGAAGAGGATTGTTGTTATCCAAAAGATAATTGAAAAATGTGATGGTCCACTGACTCCTGCTGTTGCTAGAGTTTTTGATATTATTAAGGAAGCTTCCAGTGAGTGTATTGTGGATTGGAATGGTGCTGATCAATACCAGGTTAAAGGTTATCTCCAAAACAGTATGTTTTAACACCAAATCAAAGGACTTGGTTCTAGTAGAAGTGGGAGATATAGGCAAACCATGTAAGCATTCCATTGCTGCATACATGATAAGGGCAGACAATGGCAATGATGTATGCATCCTGATGATTGGGATTCATGACTCATTACAAACTTGCAACATGGAAGGTATGTTTATTCCACAAGGTATTAACCCAGTCAATGTAGGAAATTTGTGGTCTAAATTTGATTGTCAACAACCTCTGCTCCACAAAAATCCTCCACAGATTGGGAGACCACCTAAGAAGAGAAAGAAGATTAAAGGAGAGATTGTAATGATCAAGGGCAACAAACTAACAAGGCAAGGTAAAACTATTACATGTAGTTTGTGTCATGCAGCAGGACATAAAAAAGAAGTTGTGATAGAAGACAACCTTCATCAAGGTGAACAAGTAATCTGGCTAGGAGTTGGAACACAGTAACCTTTCAGAAGGTGAAACAAGCAATGCGCTGGAGTTGGACCACAGCTTCACAAGGTGGAACAAGCAATGCTGCTGATTGAACACAAGCTTCACAAGGTGGAACAAGCAATGCTGCTGGAACAAAAAGAAAATCAAAAGGTTCTACTGGAACAAGTAATGCTGCTATGAACATAAGCTTCACAAGGCTTCAAAGGTGGAACAAGAATGCTGGTACACAGGCTTCTATTGGACCCCCCCTGAAAAGAACAAAGAAGTCTGCAAGTAGACTGACTCCTGAAAAGTGAATTTCATGCTTTTTAATACAGTTTTGTCCAAGGACTAGTTAACGTCTTCCTAATTTCTATGTTTTAAGACAGTTAGGATTCCAAGAATGTTTGGTAAGACCTAGGGTATTTTGCTGATCTATAACATGGTGTTTATTTTACTTGTTATAACCATTTGTGAAACTATTTTGACCCATTGTGAACTATACTGACCCATTGAAACTATTTGACCCCATTATGAACTATTTATGCCCAATTGTTAACATTTTGACCCAAATTTAATTTACCTCAAAACTGTGAACTAACTTGGTTAATTAGAGAAGGGTTGAGAAGTAGAAGTGAGTAAATTCACCAATTAATTCCACCAACTACTATCTAAAACGCCTATAAAACAAACACCCCTTCATTGGTAAACTGCTCACTTTTTTTCCATCAAACCTTACTTATATTAACTATCATAATGGCAGAAATTATTGACCTAAGTAGCTCTATTGAGGCTCAAATTGATGGTAATAGTAGAACCGTGGCAAATGAAGGCTCTTCAATGCCCCTCTTCGTCCATCATTTGTTTCAGTGGTAGGCTAGGCCTAAGTACCTGCAAAAATTGCAAAGAAGGTATTAAGGAATGAGCTATAACAAGAGAGTGGTAAAGTGGTATGGGTTATGTGGATATCCTAGAGTATTTTGAAGATGAGCTTACTCTGGGATAGCTATAGTCCAACAACAGAATGAAAAGAGTCCCAATTAGGTAATACATTCCAATGGGCACGCATGGCAGCAGCAAGGCCTTCCAAACAGGAGTGGATTACTTGGAGTGGCCAATCAGAAAACCTGGGCCTTTTTTGGGCCATTGAAAGAAAAGGCTAAGAAAGGAGGCCTTCCAAACAGTGAATGATGATAGTATTTGTGGCTTTGTGATGTCTTTCTCTGTATTATGATATCCCCTAAACTTAGGTTAAAATAGTTTATGTCTGGTTAATGTAAGATTATGTTATGTTTATGTTATGTCTGGACTTATGCTGCATTCTATGTTGAGGTTTTGCATAGTCTTCATATATATGTTCAGTGTATAAGAGTAAAACTGCAAAACTACTGTTTGAATCATGAGAAAGACTGATGCACATATATAAACTTGAACTTCATATCAAAAAGAGAAAATATATTGACCATTACATTAATCCATTTGGTCAATTTCGATCAAAGTGTTAACCTAATACATAGATAAGCCATTTCAAACATAAGCAAATACAAGCCTAAACCATCTAGCATCAAGTAGCAAACCAAGAAAAACACCCAACTACAAATCAAGCATATCTTCAGCCTTCGATTTCTAGACTCCATTGCATTCAAAGATGATTGAAGTGCATTTCTTGATCTTAGCAAACCGGGGATGATAGCCATTGCACGAGCACACATAGTGGGATCATCCATGAAAAATTTGACAAGTATTGTAGAACAATAACGAATCGACTGTCCAGATTTGGTGTCGTCCAGAAGTACGATAACTGTTGGATTTCCACACAAACAGTTACTTCTTTTTGTGAATGAAAAATTAGGGTTTATGTGTTTTTAAAAATTGGGGATTTTGATCTTTGTGTGTGAATGTGTGTTGGTTTATTGTTGGTATACTCAGGGAGCATATATGCTATCAAAGTATTATGTGAATGAAAAGAATTGCAAAGACTTTATTGCCCTTGAATTCAAAGAGATAACGACGCAAAGTTAACAGAGTTACTAACGAGGGAGGCTGAATGCAACAAAGGTTTGGTTTCAGGGAGGCCGCCTGCACTTTCTCAAAGTTGGGGAGCAAACCTGCAATTTAAGGAAACCACAGGGAGCATATTTGCAGAAAACTCTTAATAAAAAGTACTAGATAAAAACTGATAAAAAAATGTGTTGTATTATAAACAGATGATTAAAAAAGGAACGTTGTATATTTTTATTACGTTTTAGCGATGTAAGAGTATCAATAGTAGTACACGTAGTTTTTATATATGTTTTCTTAAGAAAAATAATTTTTTTTAATGTTAAATGAAACTACCTACTGTTGTTTGTGGTTGTTTTGAGCTAAAATAATTTCTTTGTTGAGCTGATTATTTTGACCAAAATCATTAATTTTTCACACTTTTGTTTTTGCCTATTTTATAATAAATGAAAAGCAACAAACGAAGGCCGGCACCAATGAAGAGTCAATATTGTTTTTGCCGGCCGTCGAATATTGACTCTCTTCATTTTTGCCGGCCGGCCGTTTATGCGTCTAATTTAGTTTTTTTTCTTCTTGTATTTTAGATTGCAAAGACAAAAGGAATAAAGAGCTTTATACAATTAAGGAATTTGAACGGTTATCACAATTAAGGAGGTTTTGAATTCATACTATATCGTAAGGAATCTTATAGAAAAATATATTTATCCATGTTATTTCACAGAGCTATTTATAGAAAAATATATAAGTTACATATTTATCTAGTGTTATTGAAAATTATTATAAAAAATATATATTGATAAGTATTGACATATGTATCCGAAATCTATAAATCCTGACACTTATAAGTAAGGCTGAGCACAGACCCAAGATCGGACCGGACCGGACCGAGGACCGGATTGGTCCAAAACTCCGGACCGAAATGGTACGGTCCAGTCCGGGTCGGTCCGGTCCGGGTCGGACCTCGGTCCGGTCCGGTCCTATAAGGCATAATCATCGGGTTTTTTGGCAAGACCGACCGGACCGGACCGACCGGACCGAAGACCAAATTGGTCCAAAACACCGGATCGAGGACCGGACCGAAATATGTTCGGTCCGGTCCGGTCGAACGGTCCATATGCCCACCCCTAGTTATAAGATGGGTGGTGATATTTACACGGACCATTTTACTTTGTACACATAAATTCAACATGACTTTACAGTAATGCCCTTTAACATTATTTTACAGAAACAAAAGCCATATTTGTCGTCATTGAAAGCTATTTGTTGACCCCTAAAAAGTAAGACAAAAACAATAGACTTCTTACAATACATCCATGAAACACTTATTTAATAACTGATGATCTCTATTCCAATATTGACTCTCTTCATTGGTGCCTTAGACTGTAGGATCCCGTTAACACTTCATAACATATATATCATACACGAATTTGATCTAGAAAGGAGAAAGAGAGATGAGTTGTTTTGTAGAGAGAGAAATAATATAGAGAGAGATGATGGAGTTTAGGAAAAGGAAAAAGATATATTTTTAACAACTAACTTTTCCAAAGAGGAAAAGTTACATATATACCCCGACACAAAAAAAAAAAGTTAGAAATAAAAAAACAAAAAACAAAAAAAAAAAAAAAAAAAAAAAAAAAAAAAAAAAAAAAAAAAAAAAAAAAAAAAAAAAAAAAAAAAAAAAAAAAAAAAAAAAAAAAAAAAAAAAAAAAAAAAAAAAAAAAAAAAAAAAAAAAAATAAAAAAATAAACAAAAAGGGGAAAAAAAAAAAAAAAAAAAAAAAAAAAAAAAAAATAAAAGAAAAAAAAAAAAAAAAGAAAAAAAAAAAAAAAGAAAAAAAAATAAAAAGAAAAAAAAAAAAAAAAAGAAAAAAAAAAGATAGATTAAAAAAATAAAAAAAAATAAAAAAATAAAAGATATATATTTTTTTTAACAACTAACTTTTCAAGAAGAGGGAAAGAAGGAAAAAAGGAAGTAAAAGATACATATATTACCTCGACACATTAAAAGTGACTGCACGCGAGGGGTATTTAACTAGGACTCGGGGGCCTCGGTGTTTTTTTGCTTGGGATTTTTATTTTTTTTTTTTTTTTTTTTTTTTTTTATTTTTTTTTTTATTTATTTTATTTTTTAAAAACCGAAGACAACATATACAATATTTGGATTAACTATCGAGCCCGGTAGGAGGGGGGAATTCCCGAATATTATACTATTACAACATTAACTTAAGTAAATGACGAGACTCGTACATGTAAATGAACGAAAAACTTCTAGTTCGGTTCTTCTTAATATTATTTTGAGGCTAACATCTCCCCGAAGTTGAGTTCATTGATGGGACACTCCTCATGAGATCAATGAGATTGCTTTTTTAGGCGTTTTGTTTTTTTAAGTTTTTTTAAGTTTGGGTTTTTTTGTTTTTAAGTTTAATGTGGTCTCTTGGTCTTTTTCTCTTTGTTCTTTGTTGTAGGCTTGTTTCCTTCCATGCTTTCTGTGATCTTTGACTTTGAGCTTTTGTCATTGTCTTTAACGTTTATGCCATCCTTGCGGATAATCTTGAGTTATTTTGAACAACTTTATCTTACTATGCACTCATCTTTGGGTGGGGAGGTGTGGTTGGTGTGGGGGGGGTGGGAAGTGAAAAAGCTTTTCAAATCAGACGTTTGGGAAGGGAGAGAAGACTTTTTTGCTTTGTCTTTTTTAAATCTTGACTTTTCATGATAGTTTGTTTCTTTGTAGATATGGAGCATGGAATATGTGGTAATAATGAATTCGGACTTATGGTTTGATTGGGATACCGTTCCACTACCGTTTTTTTTTTAACTGCAGGTTTACGTTTGTGATATTCAAGAAAATTGATTTGAAAATCTAATCGATGTATTACTTTGTTATATTGTAAAAAGGTGTTTTTTTTTTTGTACACATCGAGAGGGTTTTTTTTGTTTTTAATATTTTTTAATATCAAAATTCCATCAAACCGTTAAATCATTTACTGGACCAAATCGATTGATTATCCTGTTGTCACAGTATGGATCATATAGATTCTCGCCAAGAATGTCAACTCCTACCAGAGCTTGTTTGTTGTTGACTCTCTCACGATGGCATATTTTTCCATCTTTATTGTGATTACTTATAGTTATTTATCACTCGGTTATGATATATATTATTCTAGCAAATATCACAAGGTTTTTTTATTGCGTTATTGGACTCTTGGTTAACAGCTTGTTATGGTAAACTTGATGATGTCACAAGTGCTTCTTTGATGAAAATGAAATTGTGTTCCCCCTACGGTGATTTAGATGTGATCTCTTGGTTCTAGAAGACTCGATTAGTATCTAGTGCATTTTGGTTTTTTTAGTACTTGGAAGGGCATGGGAGCAGATTGCACCTAATTCAATATTACAACGATGTCTCGGAAAAATGAGTTAGTTGTAATAGGATAATGTGTGTATCTCCGTAACTAAAATGAGACAAGTTTCTTTGTTTAAGAGGAAAACCGATATGGCTGGAAGGGGTTTTTTGTGTGCATTGCATTCATCTTGGGTCCATGATTTGTTGTTTTTTTGTCTAATACCAGCAAATTTTTCAATATCTTGTTGTGTGATTCTGATAGATTATGTATTGACTCGGTTTCTCTGCCTTAAGTTTGATGTGGAGTGGAGGGCCTTCTATTGTTTACACCTTTTTCCATACATTTCTTTTTCATTCTTCTTCGCCTTTTCTCCTCTTCAATACTTACTAGGACGTCTTACTAACTCTTGTTGTGATTGTTTTTTTTTTGTTTTTTTTTTTTTTTTTTTTTCCAAGTGTTTTTTATTTTTTTTAGTGTTAGAGTTCTTTTTGTTTTTAGCTAATCTTTAGTCAGGCACATTTCATTCATTATTCCCATATACATTCATCTCCATCATACCTATGGACTGCTTTGTATTTTTAACCTTTGGATTATCTTTAGGTTGAATCATCAGGTTCTGATTGATCATTTAGGAATTGATTCTTAAACCTAAACCTTATGACTTCAGAATCGTCATGAAAATTAAGATGTTGTTGGGTATTTGTAAAATGACGAACCATTATTTTTTTTTTAAATCCTACTTTTTCCTTACTGTTTAAAAATTTAACAACATTCTTATTAGTCGGAATAGATTTAGATCTATTTATTTTTTTTTTAATAACTTTTTCTCCCTTTATTTTTTAAATAATAATAAATTATATATGTTTTTTTTTTTTTTATTTTTAAAATACCTTGTGATTTTTTTAAAAATTATGTCTTTTGAAAATATCTGGTGTGTGATAGAGGTAGAGAAAATATTATCAGCAATGATGATGAATGGTTTTGGAATATTTGATATAATGTTTTGAATACTTAAGGGAAAGATTGTTGTCGTTGTTGATGTATACAAGAACAATTTTTATTTTTTTTTTAATTTTTTTTTCTCAATCTTAGTCGGCATTATTCCCATATACATTCATCTCCAATCATACCTAAGGACTGCTATTTCTAACTTTGGATTATCCTTGGGTAGATCCTCCGGTTCTGGTTGGATCATAGGATTGATTCCTAACCTAACCACCTTATGACTTCAGAATCGTCGTGAAATTAAGATGTTGTTGGGTATAAGATCGAACCATAAAACCTTTTCTTCAGCACATTGAGTCGAATAGATCATATTTTAATTACATTTTCTCCCCTTATTTTAAATAATAAACACTTAGTTTTTGAAATACCTTGTGATTAAAATATGTCTTGAAAAATCTGTGGGAGAAAATATGGTCAGCATGAATGGTTTGGAACATTATGATAATGTTTTGAATACATAAGAATGGTCGTTGATGATGTATTCAAGAACATTAAAACTTTGTTTTTCGAAAAACTCCCCCTCAAAAATAGGACCAATTGAAAAATTGTTGTCTTTTGAAAACATTGTGAGGGTTGGAGTGTTGAACACACAATTTTGAAAGATTATGATTTGTCATCGAGAAATTCTTGAAAAATCGTGTTCAACTTTTTGAAAAACCAGATGTTAGAGGACTTCTCTTCTAACGGTAAGGGTAAGCGCACTGAAACGTACACTATCCTTTTTCTTGAGCTAAAAACATTGAATGTCTTGTAAGAACAGCTCAAGACCGAGAAACGTTAATTTTCTCGTTGTGAGGATAAGTTATAAACCTTCCTTTATTTGAAGTCCGGGTTATGTACTGACATTTGCACATAAGCCATTTAGAAAATTAGAAATGACATGTTTTGAAACTATTTGCAACTCTCGCTCGAACTTCATTTACACACCCGTGTCAATGTTAATCGACATTTCTAAGCACGTAAATGTTATCGATTCCAAGAGACATGTCGAGAAGAATCTTTTTGAAATTTTCTGATTTTTTGATTTTGTATTTATTTACCTGTTGTCCTCAGCATTGATATATGATGGTGGAATAGTAATTCCAACTCTTGTCGTGATGTAGCTTTCTTGTTTGCTTAAGGAACAACTTTTGGAACCAGCTTTGAACTTGACTGTTCATTGCTGTGGTCTTGAATTCCGAGTTCTGAACGGTTATGATCAGAAGTCATTTGATGAAGAACGAGGCTTGAACTGCGTTGTTCAAACGTCTTTTGAACATTGAGGAACGGGGCCTGAAGTGTTATTTTCAGCAGACACCATTGATGAAGAACGAGGCCTGAACTGATGTGAACAGACGTCTTTTCCATGAAGACCGAGGCTTGATCTGCTGTGTTCAAACGTCATTTTGAAGATTTCATCTTTTGTGAAACCATTCTGGCACTGGTTTCTTAGATATCAAAAATTTCATCCTGCACTTAAACCCAGAGTTTGTTTGCATGCATGAATATGAGGGATATCTACTATTGAACCATGCGTGGGTTCACTGTCAACCTTGCCCGTGCAAGAGTTGAATAACTTTCCTGTGGGAACCCACCTAAGATGAACATTACTAAAGATTCTACCCGTTGGTTTCCATTTAAGACTAGGTTAGAAGGTGTCGTTTGTTGTCCATTTGTTTTTAATGGACATTTGTTTTCTATCCACCATTTCCATGCCTTATTTGTATTCTCATACAACTCCTTAAAGTAACTCTTGGGTTTCTGAATAGTGGTATCTGATGCAACTGTTTTCTTATGGGGTGTTGCAACAGATTTGTTCGTTTTTCTCTTTTGTTTACTAGCACTAATAGGCACTACTTTAGGCTTCTTAGTTCTAGCGTTTACGTCATTCAAGTATTTAGAAACACAAGCATCATGATTAGAATTAAACACACATTTTCCACATTCAACACAAACAACATTCACATTCAAAGTTCTGGAATTTTGACCTGTCATTACATGCTGTTACCGGTAATTTTTGTTTTTTAGAAATACTGAAAATCATTAATGCTGGTCTTCTACTTCCTTCTTTGTTTTTTTTCTAAACTTCCTTGACTATTGTTGGCTCGACCTTATTTTTAACTTGATAGATCTTAAGCGGTGGTCTGCTAACTAGTAGGGTGATTTATCTTGTAGAAGTAGACACGTGAGGTTAGTTCCTAGGAAGCATGAGGTAACTAAGGTTCTCTGTTTTGTGTTGTGCTAGTGGCAATTCTATACATTCCTGGTGTAAGCGTATTCGTGTGTATTTCCGCTTGTTTTCTATTCTGAGGCAAATTCTGTTGAGTGACTTGTTTAGATGAACCATCCGACACATTAGTTTTATTAACCGACTGTTTCGTTTGAAAACTTCTCCATTTCAGGAGAATTGGAATAAGGAGTCGGTTTTCTTAAAACTGATGAGTTATAGAATCCGTGGAGCATTTGGTTGTCTAACACACAGATGGTTTATCAACTGAGTTTCACTAAATTTGCTTTAAATTTCTCAATGAGTTTCTTGGTAACTCACTTATTGCTATGTTTTTGTCTATCATTGAGCTTTACCTCTTGTGTTTCATGATATTGTTCACGTTCTTTTTGAATTACTTTTGATCCGTTTTTCTTTTGCCAAACTGAGTTGTTTTTCATTGTTTCTTTTACATTGTTGTAAAGCAAGTTCAGAGAAATCGAGTGTTTTTTCGTTTAGAAAAAACTTTTTAATCAAATTATATGAACTTCTTTGTTAACAGATTGAGTTTGTTTCGAAAGCTTTTTGTGCTAGACATTTTCTCATTCTTGACCTTGTGAAGATATATAAGCATTGTAATCTAGTATGAGCATTTAATCAGACAGATGATGCAAAAATGAACATGTAACATCTTTTAGAACACACTCTTCTGTGAAGTAGGATATATGTTTGAAAAATTAGCCTTTTCAGATTCAAGTTCGTCAATCTCTTTTTCAAGGGATTCAACGTACTCAAAGTCTTCATGCATTTCCGTTTTTAGTTCATGAACAAAACAATAACTGTCATTTATAGTTTTTTATTGAAAGAGGATCTTAATGATTTTTATCAAACTTCCATATCATGAGCAGTTGGGTAAGAAAAAAAACTCCTAGTATGATTAGATCAAAGCTTGTTCACAAATCGTTCTAAAATGATTAAAGGTTGTTTGTCTTTCGTTGTAGCTTGTTAACTTTTACCAATGGATTTTGATACGGGTACAAAGGCAAGTTTTTTAGCAATGTTTGGCTTTGTCCCTAACAAATGTTTTTCGCCACATTGTCTTCCTAACATTCTTAGCACGATCCAATGATCAGATAGGTTTTGGATGGTGGTTTGAAAATTTCATAAAGACTATTTTGATATGTGTAATTATATGGTTTCACTGTGTCTTTATTCATTTTGATATTACTCTCATTTGCAAAGAGGCTTGGTATTCTTCCTATTGGGGGCAAATCTGTTTGCTAGGATCAGAAACTATCATATGGGATCTCATACAAACATGGTTTTTCAGATTGAGCTTTCTGAGTACCCTTGGGATTAGCATATGGTTGGGTCTACCATTATATGTCGAGCATTTGGGTGCTAACATATGAATGGTTTGATTGACTGATTACGAGTATAAACAATTTCGTTTAAAAACTTTAATTGTTTGTCCATTTCAATCATCTTGTCAATATCTTTTTCTTCCTTAACCTTTAAATCCGAAATAACCTTACTTTTCTTTTTGAGTTGACCTTCAAATTGTGACTTGTTAATGACTCCTTTTTACTAACTCATCGTGCATTTGATTGAAAACTGAATATTCTTAGCGTTAGTTTTTTTAAACCTTCTTTTATGTCAATGTCTTTACGAGTTAATAGTCCTAGAGTTTCATTTAACTTTTTATTTAAAGTATTTCATAATCAATCGTCCAGTCATTAAAGGCTTTGTACTTCTCAAACTCATTCTGTTTGTTTTGAAGTGCAATCAGACAACTATCCCGACAAACTAGTAGCCTCCCTAGAGCCTACCAGTCCTCATCAAAGTTTGTCTGCACTCCTTCTGTTCTTGAGTCAATGATGCGTTTGCTTTCTTTAATTGCTTTAAAATCGTTTTGTTTTCCTCAGTATCAAGAGTTAAATTTTCAATTAAATTAGCAAGCGCGACACGCTCATCAACACATTCTGCAACATTTTAGTCAACCTGATTATCATTATTACATATATTTGATGAATCAGGAGTGACATTGCTATCATCCTTCTCCAAAACATATGTGTCATTAATGGATTCAGGTTGCTCAGAATGTCGTCTTTCATTTGCAAACACATTATCTTCATCATGGTTTTGTAACCTTTCCAATGGCTGTTCAGTAGAAACTGGATTCTTTATGTAAGACCTCCTGAATCTCTTGCCATGAAACTGTAATGTTCTTCTAATTCCTGTTCATTAATCTCTTCATCTGTGTCCGCTAGCTAATCAGCTTGCTCAGCTTGCAGTGGAACACCTTGTTCAGCTTGTTTGCACATCATCATCTTTTCCTTATGATACGTGTAGTCTTTAACCCGCTTTGGTTTCCTGCATTCCTTTGCATAGTGGCCAAATCCCGACAGTTAAAGCTCTTATCCCATTCTGGTGCATACATGATTCACAAGTTTCCCTAGCCCCCAGCAACTGTCAGTGTCCTTTGAATTCCCATAAACTGCCCTGACTGATGTGTTGTTATACCTGGTTTGGTATACTTCAGTCTTGTTCCTGGAGTCTTGAAGACAGTTCGAGGTTGTTGTTGGGTAGGTTTGTAGAAGGTTCTTGAAATATTTTCATGAAGTGCCAGAATTCTTTTGAGGTCCTTATCCCTCTGAGCTTGTTCAGGATCACTGTCTTCTTCAGATACTGACTCAGATTGAGGTGTAACTGGTTTGGCTATCTCTTTGCCTTTGTGTCTGGTAGATGCACTAGGTCTTGTAGAAGATGATGTTGAATTAGATCTTTGAGGTTTTGGTGCTTGATAGGTAAATATCTTCTTGAATGATGGGTGAGCTAGCGCAAGAAGAGTGCATAATGGATTTGCACTTTTGGCTATTCTCTCAGCACGGATATCATTAACTTCATTTTGATACTACTTCAGAATGTCAAGAGTGTGTGTTTATGGGATGGTGTCTATCTCTTTTGATTGCTTGAAACCGTCAAACAAATCTTGACCATTCTGGTTGAAGTTGTTGAAGAAATTGAACATTCACTTGCATTGTTGTAACTTGCAAGTTGTTCCTTTTCAACTCATTATCAGTTTGTAAAACCGGGAGTAATAAGACTCCATGGATTCTCCATCACGAGAAGTAACCTTCCCAAATTCCCAGAACAGATTAGTCTTGACGTCTTGAATGTTTAATGATTCACCCTGTTGTAGTCTTTCAATAGTTGTCCACATCTCATTAGCAGTGTTGCATGTCATCAAACCAGTTGAGTAGATTCATCTCCAATACAGTAGATAAGCAAGGAAAATAGCTTCCTTTTCAGCTTAATAATACAGTTTAGTTCTCTCAGATGTTGTGTACTATCTCAGTCTTAGTCATGTTCTGGTATTGCTGTAGATTTATGTATTTGCAGCAACAAACTTAAATTACTACGACTAGTTAGCTTGTATGCGACCATCAAATATGCATTTCCTAGCATTTCACCATTGCTTTTAGTGTACAATGTATCGTAGAATACGTGGAACGCCACTGAGAATATCTTACTGGTCAAGCATCGGTGACGATTCTTTTGAACCAGTATGCAGGATTTATTGTGCATTTGACTATCTGTCGAGGATGTATTGACTGGAGTAGACATGATGAATGAATGGTTATGAATTATGAAGTGTGAAAGTTGTTGGATCTTAAGTGGATATGATGTGATTGATGTTGTTGTGGTTATGTATGCAATTCTGTTTCACGTGATTTTAAACGTCTATTGATTAAAACCGATAAATGATTTACGGGATTTTCAAAATCAATAGAAAACCGTAATTGTTAATCAGCTGTGTTGAGAGTTGTTTCTTGTTTGATTAATGCCAGTTAATCCTTGTTGATGGATTGGGGTTGGCTTTTGGTTTGATGATTTTGTTTGGAATCGGCGCAGTTGGATTATGATTTTTTTTACCCTATTACCAAAATCTAAATTTGGTGTAAAAATAAGCTAAAAAGGCTATAGAAAAAATTATATTTTACTTAATTTTTCCGGCCAAAAAGTGTCGCTAAAAAGGTGTTGACGATTTTTTTATACCCTATACCAAAATACGTATTTGATTGTAAAACAATAAGTTAGAAAGCATATATAAAAAATTTACATATTATCAACCTTTTTTTTTTTTAAATCAAACCGCTGCGTTAGGTGTTGAGCAAACCGCCTTCAATAAAATATAGCAAACCGCCGTTGAAACTGAGTAACTCGCCGGCAATAAAATAAAGCAAACCGCTGCCAGTTGGTAACTCGCCTCCTAGACTATTACTAACTCGCCGTCCTATATTTTATTCAAACCGCCTTCAAGTTGTACAACTCGCTGCCAACCTTTCTAATCAAACCGCCTTCTCAGACAAGTCGCCGTGGGGTTTTAATAAGCAAACCGCCGTGTGTTTTTAATTTGGGCAGAATAACGTTTGATTTTATCTCAATATAATAAGCAACTCGCTGTCAACCTGTCAAACTGCCTTGTATAATCATAGCAACTCGCCACATTTTATGCAAACCGCCGTGAATATTTCTTAATATTAAACTCAATCCGCCTTTGACCAAGTCAAACCGCCGTGTCTCTTTTCCTTAAATCAAGGATCTTGTCCCTTAACCTGTCAACTCGCTGCCTAGAAAAATAATATAAAACGCAAACCTCCACGAAGAACACTTGCTCGAATTCACTTAAATCAATCCATATTAGGTTTTTTAACCACGAAAGAAAGCTAAAACATGTAATACAATGATGGTGTATGAAGATTAACCTTCCTATAACATGTGTTTCTTCCTGGATCAAAAAATACGAAGCAACTCTCCACGAAGAACACCTTACTTTGTTTGCTTATAATTCGAGCTAGGAGCTTGTTTAACACACGAAATTTGAAGCACTCTAACCTTTTGATGTGTAGAACAAGTAGATAGCAAGATTAACCAACAACCAAGCCCAAATTAAAATTTTGAGCCCTGGGTTGTTCTAAGCCAAATTAAGGACGAATTTGAGCTTGTTTTACCACACAAATCAACCACGAATCCACACGTAGCTCTGATACCAATTGTAGGATCCTGATTAACACTTCACTTCATATATCATACACGAATTGAATCAAGAAAAAAGATGAGAGATTTTTAGAGAGAGAAACTAGTGAGAGAATAGAGAGAGAATAGAAAGAAAATGTAAAAGTTATATTATGAAATCTCTAACCTTTTCACAAGAGGAAAAGGTTTATATACCCCGTCACATTAATGGTACGCGCGGGATATTTAACTAGGATCCGGGCTCGGGTTTTGCATGGGATTAAACCCGAAACATATACAATATTAGTTTAAGTATCGAGCCCGATTCTCGATATTATACTATTACAACATTAACTAATTAAATGACCGAGACTTGTGCACGTAATGAACAAACTTCCAGTTCAGCTCAATATTTTAAGGCTAACATTAACGATTATGATTTAAAAGCAAACGCGTACAATACTAAAAATAAATAGTGAATTTATTGACGTCCTAAATGACTCTAAAACACGGGGTGTTATAGTCTCCCCTCGTTAAATGAGCCTTGTCCTCAAGGCTTAAGACGCGGCACTTGACGACGGTGCGGTCTTTATGAAGATGTGTGGATATTTCTTTCGGAATTGATCCTTGCGTTCCTGTGTAAACTCAGGGCCTCGCCTAGAGTTCCCTCGAACTTTGACAATTTAGATACGGCTTTGTTTCAACCGTTTGACTTTTCGATCCATGATTTCTGCGGGTTCCTCTATAAAATAAAGCTTGTTCTCAATATGGAATCCATTAAATGGAACAACTAATGGTTCGTCGGTATAGCACTTCTTTAAGTTAGATACATGAAACGTATGATGAACCCTGCTCAATTATTGAGGCAGCTCAAGCTTGTAAGCAACGGATCCAACCTTTTTCATCACCTTGGATGGTCTAACATACCTAGGGTTTAGCTTCCCCCGTTTGCTAAACCGTACTTCTCCTTTCTAAGGTGATACCTTAGGCATAACTCTATTGTCAACTTGAAATTCTAAAGGCTTACATCTCACATCGGCGTAACTCTTTTGGCGAGCAAATTTGATAGCGAATTATCCTAGGGTGACTTAGTGATGTGTCTCGATTTCTTGGCTTAGGATTTGGTATAAGATGATGTCAACTTTATTGTAAGATGGTGTAAGATTTGACTTAGTTATTATGATTGTTAGTTTGGTTCCTTGTGTTAGATACATTTTATGAATACGCACGCATATATTGATATAAATAGGAAATTGTTTCTTGACAAGAAGTTTTAAGGTGACTACTCTCAGCATGGCATGGTCCTTCCTAAATTATACATAGTTTATCAGGCCATGTATAATTGAGGACTAACGATGCATTGCTTATTTTCGTCAAAATAGCGTTATAGTTTCATAATAATGGCAGGAGTGGTTTATATAAATGAGTAGAGAATTAAAATACAAAGAAATTTTCACAACACATTGATTTGATAGATAATTTGAAATCATTTGG
>BQNB010097030.1:0-25483 GCA_026074375.1 Tanacetum coccineum | reverse complement strand
GGCTACTGACTTATGTGCTTTTGCTTTAAATGAAAAAAAACTAAAATAAGCTAACTCTGACTTTAAAAAGCTAAGAACAAATTTAATCCTATCCTATGAGCTAGTCTAAGCAAAAAATTAAGTTAAACCTACAAGCTATAAGCTACTATTCTCTAATAAGCACTAAATGAGACTCTTAGAACCAAACAGGCCCTGCAAGGACCTTTAAGCTTATTTTTCAATGAGCTATTGGGTCCTTGTGGGAATCTGACTTATGCAGGCTTATACTACAGCTAATAAGCTACCTAAATCTACTTTTAAAAATTATTTTGAAAACTAAATGCTTAATGAAAAAGCTAAATGAAAATAGCCTAGAAACTCAGAACATACTGAATTGGTTTTTTGGATTTCAAAAAGACAAATAGCTTAATTGAAAGCTAAAAACAGATGACCAAATAAGCTTTATAAGCTAAAATAAGTTCAAACACACTTAAACTATCTTATAATCTACTTGTGCAAGAAATTTGAAAAGCTAAAAGTTATTTTAACTAGCTAAAAATTTAGATTTAAAATGACTAATTGCAATTTAAAGCTGCTGATGCATTTGACAACCAAAGCATGGAACAACTAAGTGCAGGCTAAATGAACTTGATTCTATGCTCTTAAAGACAAAAACTAAGGACAAATTAAGCATTAACTTTTACTAAATTGATTAGAAACTAAAAATGCAAATGACTCTTAACAGATTTAAACTAATATTATCCTAATTTATGAAAAACTAATTTGACCTAACCTATCTTATAAATCTAGCACTAAAAGACTTAAATGAGAAGTAAAAATCAAAATCTTAAGACCAATTGGCCACTAGCAGTATTAACTTGTGGTTAATACTGCTATGCCAAACACCCCTTTAACTAGACTTAAAATCATTTTGGCTTATGAAAAAGCTTTTTAATGAGCAAAACTTTAATACCAGATATCAAACAGTTTATGACAACTATAATGAACATATAACAATAAGAAAATAAGCCAGAAACAATAAGCTACTATCTAAGCTAATATTTTTGGATTTTTAATGATTTATTAGACAAAAAATGAAAAAACTAAGATCTACACTACAAAAGCTGAAAACAGATGATCAATCATGTTTAATAAGCATAATAAGACAAGATTAAGCACAAATAAGCAAGAGATAAGCTGAAAATAAGCAAATGCAACTATTAAGCTAATATACTTGAAATTAAAGAAGAACTTACATAAGCCTTAGCTAAACAAAGGCAATAAAAGGCTCAAAGAGCATTCAACAGCTCTAGCTTATCCAAAGATAAGCTAGTAAAAGTCCAATAAGCTCTTCCATTGTAAGCTTATCATCCAAAAGCTCATATCCAAACTAGCAAAGGTATTAACTGATTTTAAGAGTTAAAGTAGATTAAATGCTTAATTTGAGCTCAATTTGAGCTTAGAGACTCAAAGAGCTAATAAGAGCTTATGAGAAGCTTATCAAACAGTAACATGAGTAATTGAGAGATTTGAGAGCTTATTTAGTAAAAACAGATTGTGTAAAAGTAAGAGATGAAATAGAAAGCTGAGTACAATTCATAAAAGGACAGATTACAATAAGCTGAAAAAGAAAAATTACATTTAAACTAAAAAATTACATAAGCTACTTTAAAAACTAAAAAAATGCAAGAAGGAAGATTGTGTGTGTGTGAGGGACTGCTTGTATTTATAGTGCTGAAAGGATGCTTCTAGGTCCAAAATCTGTTATATGCTCCAATTAATCCTGTCCCTTGAATCTTTGCTCATCATTGGATCATTATTTGCTGCCGTTGGATCAATTTGGTGAGCACACGGATTGCCAACGTGGCATTCCGTGTGTCAGACCTTATGTGCTTCTTTTGCACTCATTTTAGCACAAAAATCCATTTCCCGTGTGTTTCTTTTCATAAACGTGTGTCACTCTTTGTGGGTTTCCACCAATGAGAGGCTTCCAATGACGTTTTCCCTTGCCAGCGTGTACTTTGGTACTTGAATTAAAAGGCCACGTCCTTAATTTGATTTTACCCTTTGATTGTGACGCAGGGTAAAACTGAAAGTGATGATGAATAGCAAAACTGAAATTCCCGCGCAATTCTTTTAAAAACAAGGGTGCGTTTGATTTCTTTTGGCCCAAGGTTATATTTTGTTGACTTGGGCTTATTTATAAAGGGATTGGGCCGGGTTTGTTTTTGGGTTTATATATAAGAGTTAACTATTTAACATCTTTGTTATCGTCTCTTGACTTAGAGGGTATTTCTTCTCTGTCAGCATATGTATGGCTATACCATTCTGCATCAGTAAAATGTGAATACCACAAAAATCATATAAACTCCAGCTTATCACATTATATTCATGCTGATTCTTCCATATTTCATCTTCTTCATCAGGCTCAAATAAAGTGTGCAGATCTCCCCAAAGCATCAAATCATATCCTTCAGGTCTTGAAGCACTATACCTTTCTTTGACTAATCTGTACAATTCTCTACATCTTGTCTATCAAATTCTTACAATCATCTCAATCAAACCCTTATAGTCCTTGGAATGCCATCTCCTATAAAGATTTGATAAATACTTGAAATTTTCTGTCAATGTGTAAGTTTCCAATCCACAATTTGGCTACTTTGGGTTGAGAGTGATTCAAAACAATTTTAGCAACATTTCTTTGGGAATTATATCTAAAAACCCTTTGAGTTCTTCCTTCTCAGCATCTTCTTCCAACTTTTGTCTCTTAACAATACTTCTTTTTCTAGGAAGAGATTTCTTTCTTTTTGCTCCAGATTCTTTAACAACTTCTTTCATTTCCTTTTGAGCATCAACATCTTTTTCTTCAATCTTTTCAGGAGACTTCATCTTTTCACTTCCATGCTCCATGTCCATAGGCTCAATATGTTGATTAAAATCCCAAACCTTTTCAAAGATTGGCCTAATCTCATTATAAGACATTCCCTTGAAATCACTAATCTTGTAGTTTCCCTGATTCTTCAAGTATTTGATCAGTTTGCTCCTTGCCATGGGCAAAAATTGTCTTTGGTTTCATCTTAGAGCATAATTTACCTTTTAAATGAAGTTCATTCAATATATTTTTAGTAGACTTGGCTTCTGACATCAGCTCTTTTCCTTTCCTCTCATCTACTAATGTCTAGCAATTTCTTCATCCCTTGCAATATTGCCTTTGTTCTTCTTTTCAGTTGTTCTTGCAGTCTGATGGCTTCAGCAAAACTTAACCTTTCTTGTTCAATCTCTTTCTTAGACTTTTTCTTGGGCTCAGACTCTGTCATTATTGCTTTTCCCTTGTCTTTTCTTGTCCTTTTCTCTTCACTCCTTCTTCTATAAGTAACAGTTCTTCCAGCAGTACTAATATTTTCCTCAGCAGTACTAACCACTGGAACTTCACTAGCAGTACCTTTTGTTGCACCAGCAGTACTAACTTCAGCACTCCCTTTCTCACTGCTTTCTTGATCTTGAATGACTTCAGTAGGAGTCACTTCTTGAATAATAGGTTCAATTTCAGTACTTGTTTTCTCTTAACCTCTGCATCAGATAATTTCCTCCCATGTTTGAAAGAATCATCTGCAACTCTTCATCATCTTCAGAAAGGACAACCTTAGCTCTTTTCCTTGCTTTCCCAATCTTGACTCTAGCCTCTAATTTCTTGACCCTTAGAATGAGCTTAGTGAAAGCAGAACTGTAAGTTTTCTTTGTCTTCCTCAAGTCATCCTCTAAGACTCCAATCCTCTCAGATAGTTTGGTAACCAAATTCGTCAAATCATTTAGTTTCAAGTTCCCTAATTCACTTTCCATATGAGTGAATCTGCATGGGGAGGGAATATGGGGTGTAGGAAAATGGTGTTCTACTCCAGTTGATGGTTATGTTGGTGATGGTTGTGTTGTGCAGCAGTGGTATGATCAGGTGAGTGTTCTAATTAAAGGTTCATGGTGAGGGTGAAGGTTCCATGTGAGTGGGAAGGTTAATGTGATTAGGGATGGTTCATGTGAGTGGGAGGTGAGGATGTGTTCTGTAAGGTGAAGTGGAAGGCTTCAGTAACATCTAGGCATAGTAGGAAATAAAAGCAACTTCTGCCTAAAATATCCCTTTATTGGCTGTCCATATTGTTTAATGGTCTTTGTTACTAAAGAGAGGGTACAGGATATGTTCTTGAGTGTGGTTGAAGTTGTTTCCTCTGCATATCTAAGCATATTTGAATGAACCTAGGGTACATTAAAAACTTATGGGGGCTAGAAATATTTGACACCATATGCTCAAAAATCATCCTAGAAAAATTATATTTCCTTAGTGCTAACAGATAACTAAACAGTGCAATGTTACTACTAAATGCTCCCAAGCAGTCTTCTTTGGGCTAAGGCAATGAAGAATATCGTGAATAAGAAACCTCCATTGAGGTGAAAAATCACCCTTTTGAAAAGTTAACTTATTTGAATCAGTGTGATATCCCATGAGTTCCAATTGCTCAAAAATCTAAGGAGTTGGGTATAGAAAGTAATCATCATGATCATCCAACTTGAGATGTCGTCTTAAAGATGCTTCGGTGATAGACATTGAGTGACCATCAATGGTAGCAGTAATCTGAACTTCTCCATTATCATCAGTAGTAGCTTCAGCAGACCTCCAAAATTGTTTGATAAAAGAAATATAAACATCTGGCTTCTTTGTGAGGGCATAGCAAATGTAGATTCGATTAGGAAATCGATGGACTGATTGGAAAACTGCACTTCCTGTAGATTTCTCTAAAAACGCTACCATGTTGTGCTTGTCACAAAATTCCAAGTTTGCCATGAATAAAAGTGTGAGTAATCGTGTGGGATATGATCGTGGATGAATATATGAAGGCTGGAGAAAGTTAATTGAGATTTAAATAGAGAAACGTAGAGATATGGTTTGACCGACTTAAAGAAATTGAGTTTATCATGATTAAATTAAACATATATATAGAAAGATCACGAAAGTCCAATTAGTCAAACTCTATATCATAGGAATTTGGCGGAAATATCTCAACGGCTCTATTAATTAATGAAAAATCTGTTAGGGCCAAACAGTACTAACGGTCATCCAGCAGTACTAAATTTGGTCTAGCAGTACTAAAATAAGCCTAGCAGTATTAACTTCTCCACCTAAAAGCAGTACAAACTCCAAAGTTTTGTATTAGTCAAAAATAACTTCACACAATCTCTCTTTCTGTTTTTAAGCTCACATTTTATCTCTCAATTCTTTTAACTCACTTTTCACTCTGTCTGTTTTTCACACATCTCTCTTTCTGTTTTTAAGCTCACCAATTCTCTCTATTCTTTTAACTCACTTTTTCACACAAAGTATAGTTTTTGGCAAACTACCAGCCATTAACGGATTTGAGTAGTCTTTACCAATAGCCGTTTGCTTTGGACTAGCCAATGCTTCATTGTAAAAACATGGTGCATTGATTAACTAATATAGTTTTGCGTAACTATCAAACTATCAACGGGGATTTCGAAAGTCTTTTCAGTAGCGTTTGCTCTGGACTAGTCAATTCTTGATGTCTATAAGACATGGTGAACTGATGACCATTTGTTGTGTGGTGTTAAAACCAACACTTGAAGAACAAACAACATTCCTCCCCTCAAATAATGAACCATTGAGAAACCAATTTCACACTTCATTGTGTATCCTGAAAGAGTTAGCTCAAAACCAAGAAAAACATAATCTAACCATTTTTCTTGTTTAGCAGTATTAAATGGTACTAACAGGATTAATAATGAGACATAGAAATAACTAGCAGTACTAACTATACAGTTGAATAGGTTTTGACAAACAGTTTTAAATATAACTAGCAGTACTAATTATAACTAGCAGTATTAATTTACAAAGACTTAACAGTACTAACTTTTAACAAACTTTACAAAAACAAACAAGAGATATGGGCATTAGGGATTGAGCATTCCAATACTTGAGACCAAGTACTAAAATCTACCAGCATCAAATCCTTTTGTAAGAAGATCTGCTACATTATGTTCAGTGTCAATCTTAGCCATTTGAATCAACTTTTTAGCATTGCTGTTCTTATAATTGATGCCTAATCTTATTGTTTGGTTTTGAATGTTAACAGGATTTTCAATTATGCAGATAGTACTAGTATTGTCAATTATAAATTAATAGTATTAATGATATTGTACCTTGTCTAGCAGTTAGTTTTGAATCCAGAGGAGACATGTCCACAGCAATTTGCAGCAGACACATATTAAGCCTCTGTGGTAGAGTGGCAACCACAGGTTGTTTTTGCATAGCAAGAGATCAGCCTATTTCCCAAAAACTAACAACCTCTAGTGGTTGACTTCCTATCTTGTGTAGCTCCAGCATAGTCACTGTCAGTGTAAGCAACTAATTCTAATGGAGAATCCTTAGGATACCAAAGTCCTAAAGATGGTTTTCCTTTAAGGTATCTAAAAATTCTCTTAACAGCTAAGAGATGGGATGTCTTTGGAGAAACCTGAAACCTTGCACATGCACATACTGCAAACATGATATCTGGCATGGATGCTGTAAGGTACATCAAAGATCCTATCATAGATCTATAAAGATGTTCATCAACATCAGCAGCATCTCCATCTTGAACCAAAGGCTTTTCCAAATCTGTTGGAGTAGAGGCAGACTTTCACATTGTGATGTTGTACTTTCTCAAATTTTACAGGCATTATTTATTTTGACTGATAAAAATGCCCTTTCTTTTTCTGTTGGACCTGAAACCAAAAAGAAGGTAAGTTCTTCCACTAGACTCATTTGAAACTTATCATTCATAAGCTTCTCAAACTCATCACGTAACTCCTTCTTTGTAGATCCAAAGATAATGTCATCCACATAGATTTGAACAAGTAAGATATGTCCCTGTTGTCTCTTGATGAATAATGTTTGGTCAATCTTTCCTCTTTGAAAACCATTGCATAAGAGATAATTGGCCAAAGTGTCATACCAAGCTCTGGGTGCTTGATGCAGTCCATATAATGCTTTCACTACCTTATAGACTTTATCAGGTGGTCAGGATCTTAAATCATGGAGGTGACATTACATAGACCTCCTCTTCAATCTGACCATACAGGAAAGCACTTTTGACATCCATTTAGTAGACCATAAATCCCTATGAAGCATAAAGACAGGAATATTCTTATGCCTCATTCTAGCCACAGGTGCAAGACTTCATCATTAGTCTATGCCCCTCTTCTTATAGTATGTCATTGAGGCAACAAGTCTGCTTTGGTTTCTCGTGACTATCCACCTTTCATCTTTCTTGTTTCTGTATACCCAACTTTGTACCAATTGCTCTATGACCTTTAGGTAAATCCACAAGAATCCAGACCTTTTGCAGTTTGAACTGAAGAAGTTCCTCCTGCATTGCTTCTACCCATGCTGGATTACTAAGAGCTTTAGAAACTCTTTTTGGTTCTTCTCTGAGAGTAGGAAACAAGCAAAAGACATGTATTGAAGGTCCTTATGGAGTCTTCCATTTATTTATAGCATAAGAAATTTACTAGTTCAGGTAAGATGTGTCATTCTTTTGTTTGAACAGATGACTGCACATCACCAATCACATGATAATTGGGTGCTTCTGGGAATTTCTGTGTTGAGGTGTGGTAGGTACTGCAGATGATTGTGGAATGTTCCCTATTTCAATTTCTTGGTCCTCCACTTGTGTGTCTTCAGATGCATGACTAGGGCCTACCAAGTCTTCAGGGGTAGCATTATTAACTTCAGGGACAGCAGTACTTTATCTATACTACCAGTATTTAACTTCTTGCTAGTGTATTACTTGGTTGTCAGCAGTACCATTATCCTCAAGACTGCTATCTTCAGGAGACTTTTATGTAGCATCATTCTCATCTTGTACCCTATCTTTATCTTGTATTGGAGCATTTGCAACAGATTTTGGTGCATCATTACCAAAATATGAAGCATCCTTCCAAATTGGCATTACAATACAATCCTGATCTTGTTGAGAAGATGTACTAGACTCGGAAACTCCTTGTTTATCTTTCCAGTAATTCTGCCTCCATATGCTCATCCACAAAATTAATCATATCTCCATCAAAGTCTTTGAAATTCTCAAAGATGGGTTTGTTTCCAGTCATGTGCTTGAGATCCGACTACTCAACAATCCTTTATATTTAGCTGTGAATTGCTCTGCACACAAAACTATGCAAGTTAGTTTTCTTGGGAACCAAGCCCATTACTGACTTGGATAATGCTTCGTGCATAATCGTAATTATAATATTTGTTGAAAACCAGTGATGCACCATTGGGTTTGATGGGTCTCCAAACCCAACATGCTGAGGGCTTAACAACATTAAATCCCCTTGCCCTGACAGTATTAACATTTTGCCTACCAGTATTAAACCTTTGCCTACCAGTATTAACATTTTGATAATAAGACCTTTTTGTTAATGTTGTTCTCTTGTAAAAGGGCATGTGAACAGTTGATTGTGCTTGATTTTGAAAATATGTCCTTGGTCTAGCACAATGAACTGTTGATTTTGGGTGAGCAGTATAAGAAGGCCTAACAGTATTAAAAGACCTAGCAGTACTAAAAGGTCTGCCAGTGTTAACAGACCTAACAGTATTAACAGGCCTTGCAGTATTAACAGATTTTAGGCCAGTCTTCATCAAAACTGCTCTTGGAGCCATATGTTTATGTGCACTAGGATGAGAGGTTTTAAGACAGCTATATTCAATGTGATCAAAACTTCCACAGATAAAACATGCCTTGTTATTAAATAACATTGTTACTTCCTAATTGATTGATTTTTGAACCCATTCCAATTTCTTTGAGTTTCCTCTAGGTCTTTGTGACCTGTACATCTCTGCATACCTAACTGACCTCCTAACTGGTTTTTCAGGTTTAACAAACTCTTTCTTAGTAGCAGTAGGTATAACAGTTTTCTTTTCAACCTTAGGGATAGGCTCAACTTCATCCTCATCATCTGACACCCAATCTTCAATAATTGGAGCATCATTATTTTCTCTGACTTTCTTAGGTTCTACTTCCTTAACATGATTAGCAGGACTGAAAAACTTTTATTTCATTCTTTGGCTACCTTTTAGTGGAGACTTAACAGAGCTAGTTTTAGTAATAGTCTTGTGTTGTTGTTTTAAAGAGTCATCAGTATTCTCCTTAGAATTATCTGACTCTCTATCACAACCAGTGGTAGGCTTTAAACTTGAATTCCTAGGACCATACTCATTTACCTCAGGTTGTTTGAATTCTTAAGACCTGAAATAAGGTAAGTCTAAAGGTGTTGGTCTATTAAGAATCAAAGGATGAGGTGAGGGGACATCATTATAACCAAAACCCTTTTTGCTCTTGTCAGTTATCTGACTTGCTAACAACTGATCTAAGTCTTTTGCTGATTTTCAAACTTTTGCAATCTTAAAACTCAAAACCTCCTTTTCTTCCTTAACTTTTTTTCAAGTTCAGTCCTAAGTAATCCCATTTGATATTCTTTGTGACCTACACTTCTTTTAAGCAAAGCAATTTCCTCAGAAAAAAGAACTTCATGTTCTTTATATTTAAGAATTTGTCCTTCTAAAATTGATAAACCTCTTTTGTATGTAGAAGCTATAAAACCAGTATCATTTTTTTTTTACTAATCTTAACAAAATACTGTTTCCTTTAGAGCTTCATGTTTTTCTACAAGATTTTAGAACATGATTTATCATTCTGTTCTCACAGAATATGGAATGCCTGAGAGCCATGTTTGCCTGAATTTCTTCCTCTGCCATGTCACTCCAATCAAATCCAGCACCATCTATAGCACACATTGCCTTTTCAGAAGCATCTTCAATCTTTACTGCCTTTGATGAGCTACCTTGATTCCAATTTCTGTTGTCTTTACTCCTTGTGTGCTCTGCATTCTCTGGCAAATGTCATATTTATGGCAGTTTGAAACATTCTTCCTTTGATTTATCATAATCAGCAGTATTGCTTCATCAATGATGATCTTCCTTACCTGTTCTTGATAGAACTTTCTTGCACTCATGCTAAGTCAGTGCCATATTCCTCGTTAAGAATCCATTTTATTCCAAATCATCATCATGAAGTTGTCACAAGATCTTCATGAACTAGTTGAGACCCTTGTGGTTGAGTAGATAGAAAGGCATATACTGTGCATCACTAAAACTAGCAGAGTACCGAATTTTCAGTAACTGGCAGTATTAACTTGTTGGTTACAGTTCTAAATTCAGGATTATTAGTATTAATATTAATAGTTTACTGCTTGTACCATGAAGTGGTTAGAAATGCAAAGTTTTATCATCTTGTTGTGCCATTAGATTTTCTTAACCTTCTGTTCAACAATTTTAAAATTGTTGTAAATTCATCCAAAACCATAGTTCAAAATCGGGTTTGTTTAACCAGACTCACACTTGTGTATCCACATTCAGAAGGTAACGCTCCCTAAAATTTTAACATTTAGATCTTCTGAAGGAGTATACTACACCAGAATTGCCAATTATACTAACAAGCTTTTTGAAGCCTGTTAAAGGATAGAATCAAAGTGATTCTGAGCTTGAAAGCATAAGTTTTCATTATGTGCTTCTGCAAGGAATTCCTGTGTTTCTTTTGTTGCTTCATTCCCTCCAAATAGAGCTTAATAGCGGCAAAACATTGATTGGCATCAACATATGATCGAAGGTGAGTTGTTGTTCATTTGGCCGTGCCATGGTGCAGGTTCGACTTTGGCCTTTACCATCATTCTTTTTACAAATCGTTTCTTCTGCAGTAGAAGGCACTATCGCGTCTCTATCCTGTTGATGGACAGTTTCTGATGCTGTAACAGGAATAGGTATCCACGAATTCCCATTCTCTATGACCTCCTATAGAGCATAATCTTGGATCTGAAAGTACTGTTTGTTCCTTATCTCGCCCATCTCATACTCACCGAGTTTGAGCTTGGAAAGCTTTGCAACGCATTGTTCTGAAGTTATTTTCTAACTCCCATTAACTCTTAGATCAAAGTTTCCTCAAAGCACAGGCTTGATACCACTTTGTTAATCCACGCATTGATCGATTCTTTACGTAGTAAAAGTGTTTCTTACCTCTGATGAATCAAAATGACAATAGTTGAGACTTTGTTTGTATATCAAAGTGTATACGGAATCTACACTTTGATACTCTAGAAGTGTTTAGCAATGGAACAATACCAACAATGAATATATCACAAAACGCTTCAATATTATTGATAATACGAGTACTCTTGATTAGTACTAGGGTTACAAACCTTGAAGCTATTACAATCTTTCTATAAGATGGTACTCTCTATTCTTTAAAGCGAATGTGTCTATGTATGGTATCCTAAAACCTTAACTAGGATCTCTTTTATACAACACAAGGAGTCCTTTACAAGATAACTATCAATCTTAACACATACAAAAATCTTCCAAAAAATATAAAAAGATATAATTCCTTATTTATCTCCATGCATTCCCCTTATCTACAGTCATACAGCATTTGACCATCAACTGTATAATCTTTACTTCTGACAGTATTAACTTACTCTGCCATACTAAGGTTGTATTGGCAGTACTAAATCATTTGTACTGTTAGTTATACCTGGCAGTATTTAACTCTTGTGAAGATTTATTCCCAACAGATTGGGCCAAGGGTTGTTTGGGCTTGGTTATAGGTTAACAGGTTGTTTGTGTTTGTTTATAAAGAACATTTAACGACCGTTTTCTTTTATATATTAAAAGATAACGATGTTAGGGCTTTAAGGATTTTTTTTGTGAATTAGGTTTAACATTAAGGGTATTTGTGGGATTTTTGAAGGTTTTGTCTTTTAATGAGTTGACCAAGGGTTGACTGGAGTTGACTTTTGTTCTTTCTTGCTATTAAACCCTCGGCTCTTGTACACTCTTTTCCATCTCGTGTCCGTGTTTGTCCGGCTTTGACCGTTTTCTTGTGATTTTTGCTATATCCATACCTACACAATCACAAAGACAAAACAAGCAATATACAAGCATTTTAAGCGTAATTTTGTCTTTTAAGAGACATTTTTGATATAAAAAGGATATGTGTTTTCACACATATCAAAATTCCCCAAACTTAATGATTGGTGTCCTCACGACAATATTATATGCTTATAACCAAATAACTAATAACACCTCCACAAAATAATCCTTTAAGAGTAGCTAAATATATTTATGGGGAGAATTAAGAAGTCACAGTTATAAAACACCCGTCTTACCCATTTTTTAAATCATTTTCTATACTATATATATATATATATATATAATATATATTATTATATATACTATTTATTTTTTTAAATTTAGAATATTTAGGGACTTTTCGTTTTTTCCATGATGTTAGGGATCATAAAACAAGATGCATTTCGATCTGAGAATGCCCCAAAAAGGATAAATTCATCGTCCCCGACTTTTCACTTACTCCAAACCAAGCTTAAAACGAAATCACAGCTAAATATCAGTAAAAATGCTAACACTACTCATATTTGCAACTTGTGAACTTTTTACTCCCGACATTTATTATATCTTAAGTGAATGTGCTATTTTGAATTTCAACCATGGATCAACGTTTTGCAAAATACTATGCTTCACGTTTCACCCGAGAATAATGAGTTTGAAGGCGAGATCATCCCATGTAGCGACTTTCGTCTCGGCACATCCCAACCTTACGGCTAAGTGACCAGGCTTTTGACACCCCCTCAGAGAACTTAGTATCGGGACTCACGGACCTTAGGTTTCAAAAACTCTCAGGTTTCCCGAATATTCATAGCTTATAAAATAGAATAGTCAAAGTTCAAAAGCATATTTGAATTTAACAAAAAGAAATCTATTTATTAATTTAAACTTAAATATTTATGCAATTGTAACCCTCGACCTTTTAGAAGGCTGCAACATCGGTTGTGAGCCGGCAAGATGCAGCAAACTTTTATCAGTCTCGGATTTTTATTTTTACTATAGGCTTTCCTTAGAAGACTACCACATCGGTTGTGAACCGGCAAGAGGTAGTAAACTTTTATCAGCCCACAGCTTTTATTATATTTATATTTTTTTTATCATTTTATCATTATTTCATTCATCATCATTTTTTATTTTTTATTTTTTTTAGAGAAGACTTCTTTTTGAAAAATTCAAGTATAAATTTGAACTAAGACTAAAATTTTTGCTATATATTACATAAAAATTGTTGATTTAAGTTTAATCTCCAAAAAGCCACGTTATTTAATATCGGTTAAGGCTTATGGGGAGAAAAAGAAACAAGTTACATACATGAGCTCTTAGGATTTCCAACTAATCCTTGTTTAGCATCCTACTCATACTTAACTCTATCATTTTTCGTTCTTCGCGAATTTTCGCGAACGCTTAGCCTAAAAGTTAAGGAACAAGCTAGAGCTCAACACGCTCGATCGAGTCAGAATTTACTCTTATTCTACCCAGCAAGAAAGTCAAAATTGTGACAAAACACTTATTTTATTTTTGAAAATTTTAAAATTTTCATATTTTTGAAAATTTTGGTGGGAAAACGGAGTACGTGAAAACAATGGGCAAAAGTAGGCAAGATCATATCGAATATATACTACCCCATACTAAAATCAAACATTGTCCTCAATGTTTCCTAGCCTAAGACTTAAAAACCCCATACTAGAACTCAAAAATGTCAAATGCATAACCTAAACATGAAGAAAGTATTACAAAAATCTCAAGCCGTTTATCAAGTGTGCTAGAAGATAAATGTTAGACGATAATAATCTTTAGGATATCGGATTTCTCCAAACTAATGGCAAGCATAGGCTAGGAAGCTCGAGTGGACCGGGACAAAACACCGAACACAAGAGTCTTCAGAAAATTTTAGATCAATTCTGCAAACAATCACAAGTACAAACACAACAGGAATCCGAAGAGTACAAGCCTCCTCACATCACAATAGAAAATAAAAAAGAAAATAGAAAATGGATAAGCATGGGATGCCTCCCACGAAGCGCTTTGTTTTTGGAAACCGAGTCACATAGCTTGACTCGGTCCCCGAATTCATTCGTCCTTGGAGAGAGTAAATGGAAAAGAAAATCTCAATCGGGCTTTCATTAATGTTTGGATAAACATTTAAGCACATAAAAGTTCCATCCCGATGAGAGGCCACCGGCTCTAAGTGGAGATGTCGGGGTTAAAAATGGTGTCCTCAATTTTGATGGAGAAAAGTAAGGGAGAAACCATAGGGTAAGTGAGATACGGAAGAAAAATCCAAGTGACAAATGTGAAGGAATTGTCAACTTCAACATTAATCTCACCTCCCCCTGGGTCAAAACATTCATCTTCATTAAACTCATCAACATTGTTTATCACTAGCACATCGGGTTCAACAATTAAGCTAATCTCAACATCCGGTGGTTCCAGAGGAGGACGAGGAAATGACGGATCATCATAAAGATCAAAGTGAAACGATTCAAACTCGGGAAGTTCCAAAAGAGGGTTATTTGAATTATCAGAAATAACAACGCTAGTCAACCCTCCCTGATCGGGCTCACCTTCAAAAAGAAACGAATCATACTCGGGAAAAGAGTTATTAGCATGAGTAGTGGTACTGCCACTTCTCGTCTCTTCCGTATGATTGCTAAAAGAGTTATCCGAAAAAGAGTTATCCAAAAAAGAGAAAGAAGTATTGGACTTCTCAAAGAACGAATCACTATCCGTGATGGAGATCGGGACTAAGGAAGGAGACTTGAGCACACGATCAGGAGTAGGGTTGTCTTTCAAAAATTCGATATTAGCAATAAGACGATTGATATTCACTAATTTCTCTCGAAGAATAACGTCTTGGATTTGAAAAATATCTTCTAAGTCAAACTCTTTCTCTTCTTGATCTTTATTCACCTCCTCTAAGCTAACGGTCTCCAAAGTGAAAGGTGATGCTTCAACGTATTCGATATTCTCATAAGAATCGTCATCACTTGAAGTACCATCATTGTTAGAATCGGATAAAATCTCAGAATGATCGTTCAAAGCATCAAAAGTAGAAGGATTTTCACAAACGGGCATATCACACGTATCATCAAAAATACCCTTGAACTCACTTGGGATTGGGACAAGGTTCTCAACACTAGGAATAGTGTCAATATGCTCGTCCCCCATACTCAAAGAGTTATCGGGCTCCTCGATCAGTAAGTCGGGTGTGATTGCTTTAGGCTTGCTATATATAATAGTATACTCGTCATCGTCATTGTCATAGAAAGAAGGACGATTCCAACTTGGACAATTAATATATTCAGATAGCTCTTCTCTAATATTTCGCACATCTTCAAGGAGTTTACTCATCAATTCTTGAATATCCTCTTGTTGATATTGCTTGTCCGTCAAAGCATCCTTAATTTTGCCAAATCTTTCCCAAGCTATCAATATAACCTTTGGTGTTGCTCCAAAAGGTATACGACTAAACTTCCTTAAGAAGGTGCAAACGTCTTTCAAAAAGTTGTCTCTAGCTTCTTCATCATCAATCATAGAAAAATTCTAATATGGAATAAAACTTTGAGCTGCCGTCTCCTTCTTCTCTTGTTGACTTCCTTTAAAAATTTGCAAATCATCCATAAGTTTAAGAAGCAATTCTTGCATAACTCCGGGTTGATTCTGCTCTTCTTTCATAGCTTGCTTAATCTTAAGAAATCTCTCCTCAGCTAGCAATAAAGCCATGCACTTTTTATTAGGAGGTGTATGATCATACTCCTTTAAAAAGGCTTGTATAGCTTCCATTAAGTCATCTTGAGCTTGTAAAATTTCTTTACTTGTCTCTTGAGGAGGATAATTGACGGGAAACTGCGGAGGTTGAAATTGGTCAAAACCGGAAAGATTAGAATTATAGAAATCTTGGTTCATCGGTTGACATTGAAAAGTCGCATAAGGACCACCACGGTTCTCACAACAAAGACATTGTTGTGGAAAATTCGGTGAAGTTTGTGGAAATTAATCAAAGTTTTGATTGGAACACGGGTCCTGATTGTAGACAGACGGGACTTGAGGTGAACAATCGTAACAAAATGAGCATCGTTTCCACATAACTCACAAATATTTGTCTTGTACCGGGGTTGTGGATGGTGATGTAAAAAGTTGGAGATCGTTAGAAGAGTACGAAGTTGAAAATTGATTTGTGTTCCATTCCAACAGTACAATGAAAACAAACACGCATCATATACATTACAAACCACATTTGTTGGCATGTACCAATAGACATTGTTGTTCTAAACTTTGCAAAAATTTTGTAGGATTCATTAGGTTTTGATTGTAGCATGGTTCCAGATTTAGAGATATCGGAATTGCGGTGGTCAACATTGTAACCATAATGAGCTCCTTTCCCACAAGACTTACAAGTACATCGTTGACAAAAGATATCGTCTAACGAATCCTCACACTCGTAACAACAATTGTGGTTAATTTGTGAAGGTCTTTGCGAGAAATTTTCATCGGGGTCCTGTTTGACAACAAATGGCTCTCGAGGAGCATCAACAACGTTGATATCGTCATCGGATGACTCGTAAGTGTTTAGAAGGTCTTGGTAAATTCCATTTTCATGACAAATTGTAAACCAAACTTCCTTTAATTTCTTTCGCATAGGCACTCCTGACAAATTTCGGACTTCAACCGGGTTTCTACACTTCACACAAATCTTGAGGGGGTTGTTGAGACGAGTCGGATGTACAACAATATCCTTTATTATACAACGATCACACAAGGACGAACATCTTTAAATCGTGAAGAGGGGATTCAAAGGATATCGGAGTGACCACTATGAATTAACAATTTAGAGGGTTAAGAAAAGAATTAAATGGATAAGAACAAAAAGAATATTATTTTTGGGTTTTTAAGCTTTTTAAACAACATATTTTATTAGAGGATAAAACGAGATCGAATAACTTAAACCTAATAATCAACAAGCTTCACGGTAGCTCTCTAAAAGTGTTTAACTTTCAAAGGTAAGCCGTATATCGCAAGTGACACAAAAGGCAAGTTTTTAAATCTTTTATTCGAGTTGGGAACTTATTATGGATAATACCTCAATTGAAAGTATTATTTGTTGGTGTTCTTTTACCAACTTTGTTTATTTTATTTTTTATTTTTTTATGGACAATTTTTATATTTTTGATTTTTTTAAATATTTTTTTATATGATAATTATATAGTTATACTAATAAAAGAAAAGAAAAATATTTTTTACTTTTTTTTTAAATTTTTAGAAAAGCGTAACTTTCGAAAACGAAAGGTTCTTCAAATCACGATCAATCTTCAAACGAAAGAATCTTAATCACAAATCCCCGGTAGCGGCGCCAAAAATTGATTAGTTGTAAATCAACACACGTAATGATAAAATATAAAATAATATGAAATTACCAAACTACCCTTGAGGACAAAAGAAGTAAGGAAAATTCACACGATAATATATAATATACGTATATTAACCGGGAAGTATGATTCCCGGGTCGTTATTCCCCAACAATTTGTGAAATTGAGACCATGTTTGTTGTTCGGACAATGATTTGAATTGGTAACAAAGATTGATTCGATTATCTATTTCTATGAATTAAAAACAATTAAAATAAGCAAATGATAACAATTAAGCACGAAAACAAAAAAATGAGATATTAAACTTTAACTAAAAACGCAAAACGGGAACCCTAAATGGTGATTAAAAACACTAAATTTCCAAAATTAAACCTGAAATGAATTTTTTTACTTTTAATATACTCTAATTGATTTAAAAGTAAGTTTAAAGAAAACTGGAATAAAAACGGAGTTGAAATGAGCTTAAAAATACGAAAAACTTGAACGAGAACGAATTCCGTTCTTTAAAAATCAAAATTTAGCAATTTAAACCCTACGGAAGCAAAACTATTTTTCCTAGAAACTTTATGATAAAAGAAAATTTTCTAAAAACGAATTATATTTTTTGATGATTTTTCTATTTTTTTATGATTTTTCAAAGTTTTTAATAAAAATAAATGTTTAAAAATACTAAACTAATTATAAAAATCTTGAAAAAATTAGGAAAATAGCTTGAACTAAAAGGGACCTAGGAAAAATAAGCTCGAGGTCACAGCTTAACGAATAAGCTATGAAATAAGCTTAAACAGCTTATAAAGCTAAAATAGGTTAAAATGTATATAAGTATTAAATTTAGTAAACCTATAACGAAAAAGACCCCAGGGCACGATGGTAGTGAGGTGTGGTGTGAGGCGTTTATAAGGGTTGAGAATGTTGAGGTCGGGGGTTCGAGCCTTGCTCACCCCCGATTTCCATCTTCCCTTTTTTTTGAAAAATTATAAAAGCAAAGTGTAGAAAACCTGAAAATAAACACTTTTAATAAAAGAAACTTTTTATGAACAGCTCTAAATAAGCTGAAAAATAGCTTGAAATAAAACAGAAACACTAAACTACTAGTTTTGGTGTTTTTGGTTTTAAATGAAAAAGCTAGAATAAGCTAACAAGGACTTAATAAGCTACAAACTAACTAATTCTAACCTAATAAGCTATTTTAAGTGGACAATGAGTAAAAACTAAAAAGCAATAAGCTAAATTGACCTAATAAGCACTTAATTGAACTCTGGCAACCAAACAGGCCCTATAGGGATCTTTGAGCTTATTTTTAGATAAGCTTTTGGATCCTTGTAGGGATATGGCTTATTCAGGCTTAAACTATAACTAAAAGTTTTCCTAAAACAAGTTTTAAAAACTATTTTGAAACACAGGAGCTTATTGGAAAAACCTATTGAAAACAGCTTAAAACACTCAGAACCTGCTAAGTTTCCTTTTGAAATTGAAAAGACAAAATGCTTATTTAAAGGCTAAAAAACAGATGACCAAATAAGCTTTATAAGCTAAAATAAGTTCAAACATAATTAAACTACCTTATAATCTTCTTGTGCAAGAAATTTGGAAAACTAAAACTAACTTTTACTTGCTAAAAATTAAGATTGAATTTTGACTTTTTGGCTGTTTTTACTGCTGATGCATTTGACGCTTATTTTTCAATAAGCTCTTGGATCCTTATGCACTATTAAGCTACACTGGATTAAACTACAACTAAAAAGCTCTCTAAAACATCTTTCAGAAAATATTTTGAAATTCAATTGCTTATTGAAAAAGCTATATGAAAAGGCTAATGCAGATAGAGTAAAATATTTTTTGGTTTTTCTTTTGGATTTCAAAAAGACAAATGGCTTAATTGCCAGCATAAAACAGATTGCTTAATAAACTAATTTTCAAAAACTAAATGCAAACACCTAAACTATGACCTATAATCTACTTGAGCTCAAAGTTTGGTAAGCCAAAAACTACTTTTACCTATTGATTTTTAAGCTTGAAATTGGCTTTTTCCTGTTTTCCCTATCTGATGCAGTGTGCATATTTATGAACCAAAACCAATTTAAACAAATGCAGGCCTAGGACACTTAATCTAATTCTTATTTGACACCACATTAAAAACTAACAAGACCATTTTAAACATTGGAACTGATTAAAGCTTTTAAAGCAAAGTGAGACTAGACAGATTTGAGCTATTAGTAAACAAACTAATGAAAACTAATTTAAAGCTAATCTAACTTATAAATCCTATTCAAAACAGTTTAAATGAGAGATTTAAATCAACTATAAGAGACCAAATGGTCACAAACAGCACTAACTTGTGGTTAGTGCTGTTGTCCCAAACACCCCTTTAAAAGTTTTAAAATCCATTTAAGCTTTTGAAAATGAAATCTAGTGAGTAAAACTTTAAAACCAGATAGTGCACAGCTTATAACAACCAAAATAAACCTTAATCAATAAGCAAATAAGCCAGAAATGAAGAACTTATACCTATGCTAATTATTTTTGGTTTTTATTGATTTATAAGACAAAAAGTGAAAAACTAAGATCTACACTACTTAAGCTAAAAACAGATTATAAAACATGATCAATAAGCACAATGAGACAGAATTAAGCACAAACAAGCTAGATTATAAGCAAAATAAGCAAATTATAAGCTAGAAAATTAAGACAGAAATAGAAATAAGGAACTTACCAAAGCCTTAGCTAAACAAAGGCTTATTAATGCTCAAGGAGCTGTTCTACAAGCTCCAGCTTATCCAAGGATAAGCTGGTAGGGTCCCATAAGCTCTTCCAGGTTAAGCTTATCATCCAAAAAGCTCAATTCCATTCTAGCAAAGGTATTAAACTGATTTTAAAGTTTTAAGTAGATTAGATGCTTGATTTGAGCTCAATCTTAGCTTAAAGACTAAGAGAGCTTATGATGAGCTTATTTAGAGCTTATGTAACAGTGACAAGAGCTTTGAGAAATATAATAAGCTAAAACAGATTTCATAAAGTAAACTAATATTTCATTGATTTAAAAACAGATTACATAACTTGGAATTGAAAATACAAAAGCTTAATGAGAAATTACATTTAAGCTAAAAAAATTACATATGCTACTTAAGAACTAAAAAAAATGCAGGAAAAGAAGATATGTGTGTGTGAGTGAGGAGCTCTATTTATAGCCTTTAGGAGATGCTTCTAGGTCTTCAGGTTGTTAGACGATCCTCTAGATCTCGTCCCTTGGATCATTACTTGGCCTTCAATCTTTAATTTCATCTGTTGGATCATTGAGTGAGCACACGGATTGCCAATGTGGCATTCCGTATGTCAGACCTCGTGTGCTTCTTTTGCACTCATTTTAGTGCAAATTCTTTGTCCTTGATGTGTTTCTTGTCAGACCCGCGTGTCATTCCTTGTGGGTTTTAGCCAATGAGAGCCTTGGATGACGTATAATTATGCCAGCTTGGATGTTGGTGCTTGAATTACTAAGCCACGTCCTTAATTTTGATTTCCCTTTTGATTTTGACTCGGGGTTAAATGAAGATGATGATGAATACTAAAAACAATCTTTCCCATGTTTAAAAATTATAAAAGGGGTGCGTTTGATTTCTTCTTTGACCTGGGTTTTTACTTCGTTGACTTGGGCTTATATATGGGCCTGGGTACATTGGTTTTGGGCTTGGGTTTTATAAGAAGGATAACGAGTGTTAACTCTTTATAAATTAAAGAGTTAACACCATTAGGGCTTAAGGACCATTTTTGCAATTTGGTTTAACATTAAGGGAAAATTTGGGTAATTTGAGGGTTTTTGTCTTCTTGTAGTTGACCAATGGTAGACTTTGGTTAACCTTGAACCTTCTTGCTATCAAATCCCCGGCTCTTGTATGCTCTTTTCCGTCTCGTGTCCGTGTTTGTCCGGCTTTGACCGTTTTCTTATGATTTCTGCAATATCCGTACCTACACAATCACAAAGACAAAACAAGCAATATACAAGCATTTTAAGCACAATTTTGTCTTTAATGGGTCATTTTTGATATAAAACGGATATGTGATTTCACACATATCAAAATTCCCCAAACTAAGCGATTGCGTGTCCTCACGCAATATTATATGCTTTAAAACCAAATACCTCATAACTTCCCCAAACTAAATCTTTGAAAAGTAGCAAAGACTTTTGTGGAGAGAGTTTAGAAATCACAAGCTTTAAAACACCCCATTTTCCCATTTTTTTAAAAAATTTATTTTTTATTTTTTTTTTTGTTTTACTTTATATAGAGCAAACTATGATTATTTCGATTTTTATTATTTTCATAACTGTTAGGGATCATAGAACAAGATGCATTTCAATCCGAGAATGCCCCAAAAAAGGATAAATTCATCGTCCCAGACTTTTCACTTGCTCCAAACCAAGCTTAAAATGAAATTACAGCTAAATATCAGTAAAGATGCTAACACTACTCATATTTGCAACTTAGCTAAATATCAGTAAAGATGCTAACACTACTCATATTTGCAACTTGTGAACTTTTTACTCCCGACATTTATTATATCTTAGGTAAATGTGCTATTTTGAATTTCAACCATGGATCAACGTTTTGCAAAATACTATGCTTCACGTTCCACCCAAGAATAATGAGTTTGAAGGCGAGATCATCCCATGTAGCGACTTTCGTCTCGGCACATCCCAACCTTGCGGCTAAGTGATCAGGCTTTTGACACCCCACAGAGACTAGTATCGGGACTCACGGACCTTAGGTTTCAAAAACTCTCAGGTTTCCCGAATATTCATAGCTTATAAAATAGAATAGTCAAAGTTCAAAAGCATATTTGAATTTAACAAAAAGAAATCTATTTATTAATTTAAACTTAATATTAAACATTTATGCAATTGTAACCCTCGACCTTTTAGAAGGCTGCAACATCGGTTGTGAGCCGGCAAGATGCAGCAAACTTTTATCAGTCTCGGATTTTTATTCTTACTATGGGCTTTTCTTTAGAAGACTACCACATCGGTTGTGAGCCGGCAAGAGGTAGTAAACTTTTATCAGCCCACAACTTTTATAATTATTATATTTTTTTATCATTTTATCTTTTTTTTATTATAGAGAAGACTTCTTTTTGAAAAATTCAAGTATAAGTTTGAACTAAGACTAAAATTTTTGCTATATATTACATAAAAATTGTTGATTTAAGTTTAATCTCCAAAAACAGCACGTATATTAATCTGGTTAAGAGCTTATGGGAGAAAAAGCCACAAATTACATACATGAGCTCTTAAGATTTCCAACTAATCCTTGTTTAGCATCCTACTAATACTTAACTCTATCATTTTTCGTTCTTCGCGAAAATCGCGAACGCTTAGCCTAAAAGTTAAGGAACAAGCTAGAGCTCAACACGCTCGATCGGGTCAAAATTTACTCTTATTCTACCCAGCAGGAAAGTCAAAATTGTGACAAAAACACTTATTTTATTTTTGAAAATTTTAAAATTTTTCATATTTTTGAAAATTTTGGTGGGAAAACGGGGTACGTGAGAACAACGGGTAAAAGTAGGTAAGATCATATCGAAGATATACTACCCCATACTAAAATCAAACATTGTCCTCAATGTTTCCTAGCCTAAGACTTAAAAACCCCATACTAGAACTCAAAAAGGTCGAATGCATAACTCAAGCCTGAAGAAAGTATCACAAAAATCTTAAGCCATTTATTAAGTGTGCTAAAAGATAAATGTTAGTCGATAATAATCTTTAGGATATCGGATTTTCCCAAACTAATGCTAAGCAAAGGCTAGGAAGCTCGAGTGGACCGGGACAAAACACCGAACACGAGAGTTTTCAGAAAATTTTGGGTTCATCCTGCAAACAATCACAACAAACAACAAGAATCGGAAGAGTACAAGCCTCCTCACATCACAATAGAAAATAAGAAAGAAAATAGAAAATGGATAAGCATGGGGTGCCTCCCACGAAGTGCTTTGTTTTTGGTAACCGAGTCCATAGCTTGACTCGATCCCCGAATTCATTCGTCCTTGGAGAGAGTAAATGGAAGAGAAAATCTCAATCGGGCTTTCATTAATGTTTGGATAAACATTTAATTACATGAAAGTTCCATCCCGATGAGATGCCACCGGCTCTAAGTGGAGATGCCAGGGTCAAAAATGGTATCCTCATTTTTGGTGGAGGAAAGTAAGGAAGAAACCTCAGGGTAAGTGAGATACGGTAGAAAAGTCCGAATGAAAAATGTGAAGGAATCGTCATCTTCAATATTTTGAGAAACATTAATCTCACCTCCCCCTGGGTAAAAACATTCGTCTTTATTAAGCTCATCAGAATTGTTAATCACTGGCGCATCAGGCCCAACGTTTAAGAAAATCTCATCATCTGGTGGTTCCGGAGGAGGTCGAGGAAATGACGGATCATCATAAAGATCAAAGTGAAATGATTCAAACTCGGGAAGTTCTAAAAGAGGATCATTTGTTAAATTATCAGAAATTTCGTCCATAACAACGCTAGTCAACCCTCCCTGATCGGGCTCAACCTTAAAAAGAAACGAATCATACTCGGGAAGAGAGTTATTAGCATGAGTAGTGGTACTGCCACTTCTCATGTCTTCCGTATGATCGCTAAAAGTCTCGAATTTAGGTAAAGAGTTATCCTAAAAAGAGAAAGAAGTATCAGACTCCTCAAAGAATGAATCACTATCCGTGACGGGGATAGGAAATGAGGAGGAAGACTTGAGCACATGATCAGGAGTAGGGTTGTCTTTCAAAGATTCGATTTTAGCAATAAGACGATTTATGTTCAACAATTTCTCAAGAAGAATAACGTCTTGGATTTTAAGAATATCTTCTAAGTCAAACTCTTTCTCTTCTTGATCTTTATTCACATCCTCTAAGCTAACGATCTCCAAATTGAGAGGTGATGCTTCAACGTACTCGATGTTCTCATAAGAATCGTCATCACTTGAAGTACCATCATTGTTAGAATCAGATAAAATCTTAGAATGATTGCTCAAAGCATCAAAAGTAGAAGAATCTTCACCAACGGGCATATCACACGTATCTTCGGAAATACCCTTGAACTCACTTGGGATTGGGAAAAGGTTCTCAACACTAGGAATAGTGTCAAGATGCTCGTCCCCCATACTTAGAGAGTTATCGGGCTCCTCGATTGGTAAGTCGGGTGTGATTGCTTTAGGCTTGCTATATATAATAGTATACTTATCATCGTCATTGTCGTAAAAAGTAGGACGATTCCAACTTGGATAATTAATATATTCAGATAGCTCTTCTCTAATATTCCGCACATCTTCAAGGAGTTTACTCATCAATTCTTGAATATCCTCTTGTTGATATTGCTTGTCCGTCAAAACATCCTTAATTTTGCCAAATCTCTCCCAAGCTATCAATATAACCTTTGGTGTTACTCCAAAAGGTATACGACTAAACAATCTTAAGAAGGTGCAAACGTCTTTCAAAAAGTTGTCTCTAGCTTCTTCATCGTCAATCATAGAAAAATTCTAATATGGAATAAAACTTTGAGCTGTCGTCTCCTTCTTTTCTTGTTGACTTCCTTTAAGAATTTGCAAATCATTCATGAGTTTAAGAAGCAATTCTTGCATAACTTTAGGTTGATTTTGCTCTTCTTCCATAGTTTGCTTAATCTTAAGAAATCTATCCTCGGCTAGCAATAAAGCCATGCACTTTTCATTAGGAGGTATATGTTCATACTCCTTTAAAAAGGCTTGTATAGCTTCCATTAAGTCTTCTTGAGCTTGCAAAATTTCTTTACTTGTTTCTTGAGAAGGATAATTGACGGGAAACTGCGGGGTTTGAGATTGGTCAAAACCAAAAGATTTAGAATTATAGAAATCTTGGCTTATCGGTTGACACTGAAAAGTCGCATGAGGACCCCCACAGTTCTCACAACAAAGACATTGTTATGGAAAACTCGGTGAAGTTTGTGGAAAATAATCAAAGTTTTGATTGGAACACGGGTCCTGATTGTAGACAAATGGGACTTGATGTGGACAATCATAGCTGTAATGAGAATCATTCCCACATAACTCACAAGAGTATGGCACGTATTGGGGTTGTGGAGGGTGGTTTGCAAAACTTGGAGAATCGTTAAAAG
>BQNB010097029.1:3194-16024 GCA_026074375.1 Tanacetum coccineum | reverse complement strand
TCTTATGTGTTTATATCAATAAATGGCTAAAAATTTACAAAATCCCAAGTCTTAAAACAAATTGTATATGAACTGACTGTTGAACATCCCTTAGGTGAGACCAAAGTTGGCCACACCCCTCCGCATGTCTCTTTTCAGCATTTTCGACAAGTTCTTGGAATCTACGAATCTTTAATATTGTTCAAACTTGAAAAGTATATCTTTGATGATATGATCAGTTTGCTTGAATAATTATAGGATTTGAAACACATGATATCTAAAAGATATAGAAATTTTGGCCAAAAGTGTTGCAAGTCAACACGATCAATATCATGGATATACATTTTCAACTAAAATGACCATTTTAACATTTTGTACAGGAATATACATTTTCAAATTGTTATCAGCCTTGATGTGTAGCTCTAAACTACGAGTAATTGTTAAAAGTTCATACGTTTATTCTTGCGCATTTTATATACACATTTTATTTTATTTTTTGAGTTAATATTAGTTTTAATATCTAGTTGTATAATTTTATTTATTACAATAATATACAAGTGTAGAAACTTGCCAAAGATAAAACGTCAAATAGAAAAAAAAAATAGAAAAAGGTGATTAATAAAATTATTTGGGATAAAATTTGTTTTTTATATTTTTAAAGAAAGGATAAAATATGTTCAAAGTAGGTGATGAGGTTGGATATTAAACTTACAAATCAATAATAATATATAAGTTACATAAAATTATTATAATAAAAGGTCTTCAATGACCATCTGAATCAATTTGCATCTTTTGGATGCTGAGCCATTAAACTCCTAGCAGAACGACTAAGCGGCAAAAAAAATCTTATCAAACAACAACAATCTCTGACCAATTTAGCATTAGGCCCATTAAGAGGCTATCAAACAGCCCCGTAGTAATACTTTGTAATTAATTTGAAATAAGTAAAAAAATTAATTATAACTTTTCAATGTTAATAAAAACGAAAAACATTCTATTACGAATATATTACAATGAGACATGACAAAATGGACATTAAATTAAAGAGCATAAAAAATACGCTGAGTGGTGTAATTTGTTTACATATACATGAGATCAAAAGCCGTTAGTTGTGTGATTTGTATACAAGAGTGTTTTTTGTAGCTTACGACACATGTGATAATTCACATGTTAAAGTGAGGAGATTTTCGTCTGTTCATCTTTTTTTTGCAAAGACTTATCAAAATCCAACAAAGCCAAGTCACATTATTGAAAATAAGTGTTATCTTGGATCACATAATTCAAAGTTGAGTAATATGACACTTATTTCTAACGTGATTCAATTATGTGGCATATCCGATTCAATTATGTGGCATATTGCTAAATCTAGAATAAAAATGTGAAGTGACGAAAAACTCCTCACTATTACATGTGAATTATCACTTGTGTCATTGATTGCAAAAACACTTTCTTTTGTGCAAATTACACATCCATCTTGTTTCAGTCTCATGTACCCGTAAAATTATAAAAAAAGTTATCAAACAAATTACACCAATAAAACATATATTTTATGCTCATTGATATAATGTCCAGTTTGTTATCTTTCGTTAAAGTGATTTTATAAATTTTTCATAAAATATCGCAATATATTCGTAATATAAGATTATTCGTTTTTATTAACGTGAAAGTTATAAATTAAAAAGTAGATGACATATTGTGAATTAAGTGCGAATTATTACGACGTATTACGAAAATAATAAATATTTATTCTCTATTTATAACAAAGTTTTTTCTCTTTCGCACTTTTATATCATCCAAATACATGTCTCTACGTTACTTTTTCGCTCTTATGAAACAACTTTTTTTAATAAAAGTAAGGTGATATATGAAATTAATCCTTATTTCGAATATTGGTGCTATCTTTTAAAACACATCTACGCACTTTATAAAATAAATAAATAAAACTATTCAACAACTTAACAAGTATTCTTACAATTTATAGTTTATAATAATTGTTACATAATAAATTTTAGTTGTCATACATACAATATTAAAAGAATAGTTTTGGCATTTAAAAAAAAGTTAACTCCATAAATTAAAATTTTAAATTTTCTCGAGTTAGGTGATGATCTTTTTTATTAAATTATATAGGTAATACAACTTGTTAGAACATGGTAAAATAAGTAGTTTGAACTGTTGATTTTTTTTCACATGTATTTTTTTATCGCGGTTTGTTTTCCACATAATTGTATTACCTGATCCGCCCCTTTTTACTTAACACGGTTTGTTTCCCATTCACAAACACTTAACAACAAATTTGTCCTCAAATCAAAAACCCTGAAATAACATCATAGACTCCTGGCAACCCTGCTCGCAGATTCCTTGTTTGCTCTAATCGATCAGTTAATAAATCGGTGGTGGGACGTGCCTTTTATGGATATTAACTCTTACGGAGAATGGAGGTCTTGGATCGATAATGTAAAACTGCCGAAGAAGAATAAAAGCATGTTCCAAGGTATTTATTTTTTGATGTGGTGGCTTCTATGGAATTTTCGTAATAAGAAGATGTTCGAGGCCAAGCCCAAATCTAAGGAGACGTTTTTTGATGAGATTATTTGTAGTTCTTATTACTGGTGTCGGTATAGATGCAATACTTTGTTTAGCTGGGACGATTGGTATAAAAGTCGCCGTTCAAAAAAAAAAAAAACGTCTCAACATAAACCTTAATTTTTTTAAGAATGATTTTTTTATTCTTTTGTTTTATTGCATAGGCCCATTAAGAAGAAATGTGGTGCGTAGATGTGGTTTGTTGAAAAGAACAATTGTGATTGGTACATGATGCATTTGTATGAGATGTACATTATGCTTAATCCTCAACAAAGACGTCTAAAGGATAATTAAATAATCCGTCAAGAGAGGATTCAAGACTTAAAAGCTGATTTGAATGAAAGAAATGGTTAATTGAAAAAAAAACTTTAAAAAGTTTGACTTTTTGGAAGTCTAGTTTCTTATTTTTTGCAATGATTGTGTCTTTGGTTTTTCCTATGAAATAAGCTCTTCTAATCAAGTTTCTTTTTTGTTTTGGGTTGAATGTTGACTGTGTATTAGGTAGTAAGGGTAGTTGTAGTTGGGTAGTAACTCATGTAATTGTAGTGCAACAAATTATGTAATGGCATATGGTTAGTTTAATTAAAATAAGTGTTTGTGTATACTTGTGTAATTGTGTTACAATGTTAAACAATAGGGTGTTAGACAGTGTACAAATGGTTTATCAGTGGTGTATCTGTGGTTTATCTATCTATGGTTGCAAATAAATTAACTCCATATAATTTATTTAAAATTAAAAATCACTAAATTTTTATTAATTACCTCCACTTTTTTCAAGTTTTTTTCTTCACAAATTTGACACATATTTTTATGTGTTTTTTTTCTCGTCATATTTCTCCACCACAAATTTTTAATTTTGACCAAATCGATTTAATTTTGACTTTTTATTGACCAATCAGATCACACGATTTTGCCTACGTGGCAAAATCAAGCATTCTGATTGGTCTAATTTTTAAATTCATATGATTCAATTTGATGGAAAACTCCGAAATGATGTAATTCTTTTATTATATAAAAGATTTTTTGAATTTTTAGTTTTTTTTTTTATTTTTAGTGGGTTTATTTTATTTTGATTCAATTTTTTTACAACTTTAACCTTAATTTGAATACAAACTTGATGGGTAAGAGTGTAACATTTGTTCGCCACACAAATAGTCACCGGGTACCCGCCGTCGTATTGCGCGGGTTCTATGCGACCAATACTAACAATAAAAGAAAACAAACAAATTGAGCTAGTTCAAGTCTTTTTTGTATTAAGTTGAAGAAATATACGGGTAGTAAAATTGAACTAGAAGTGGGCTAGTATTCGGCCTAACTAGCACGGGCCTTGGCATGTCCTGTTGAGTCGATTAGATTTATACGTTCTTTTTTTTTGTTTGTTAAATTTTACTATCAAAACTACATCACTATCTACAAAATTAAATTTATTTTAGGTAATCATAATTGCTTCTTAAGAGCGTTTCGCATAGAAACCAGACTTCCCCTTGCCCTGATAAACAAGGTATTGATTACTGTACTATATACGAATATTAGTGTTAATTGGCTTTTGTAAGGCTTGTTTATTATACAAGAGCTAGCAACAACAATTTAAAGTTTCATCACTTCCACGCGCCAAAAAACTGTTTACAAGTTAAAACAAACCAAAAAATTTCTAAAGAGTAAAGATGACATGTTATCGGTGTAGAGTGCATATGCGTTCTACGTGTAAACGTTTAATTAGGAAGAGTAGAAACATTATCTTTTTGGGTACTTGAGAAACTGGAGTATGTCTCACTTTGCATCGATTACTTAGAAAATGGCCATTCAGTAATTTGACTCTCAACAAATATATGTGTGATAAATATATGTAGTATGTGTGTGTACCCATTAGAGTAGTAACTATATGTGTCACATTATGTTCATCGATCCATGAAGATCGACAAATATACAAGATCAATGGGTGCTATTCAGTACCGTGCTTCATAATTTAGGCGACTTTGCTTTTTCAACAAATTTTTATAAAACTTCTGAGATAACTAATATTGCACTGAAACTAATTACAGGTACTTGACAATTGCTTTGCTTTGTTTATTCATATGTGCAAAGCTTCACTTATGTTTGAACCTTCTTAAACAAAAAGTCACACATTCTGATATCGAATATTAACATTGATTATAATTATATAAGAGTCAGTCAGTTTCAAAATGCAATCCCCAAATTATCTTTTAACTTCAAATGTTGTGCAGCTAACAAATTGACCATCATCTGAAAAAATGAAGAAAATCAAGAAATCTCACACAGAGGTGATTTTACTTCCTTTAACGATTTACCAGACGATACTGTTTACCTAATTTTAAGTAAATTATCTGATTTAAAAACCTTATGCATTTGTGAACTTGTTTGCAAACATTTCTACCGGACTGTCCTTCAAGTTGAGGCCATTTCCTTCACGTCAGTCACTCATCCTCTTGTAGTTCCTCCTGATATCAAATTGAATGTCTCCATATCCTCTACCTTGTTCAGGTTGTTTGAGTCTGCAATGTTGTCTTTGAAAAAGTTTACAAGAGTGAAGTCTGTATGCATCCAACTTTTGTGTCCCTATGATAATCCATTGTTGTTCAAGTGGAAGATTAAATTTGGAAACAAACTCGTTTCATTTTATTCTTGTTACCAAATTCAATATTTCATAACCACATGTTAAAGAAAATTGTCATGAAGACACGGAGATGAAAAATAACATTGCGTTAGTATGTTGGATTGATGCGGTGATCACTCATCATATGTTGTTGTGCTGCTTTGAAAATATCCCATTGCTGGAGAGCATTTCCATTACGGATTCAGGTAAAAGGCGGATGATTTCTTATAGTGGGGAAAAATTTACTCGGATGAGGCGTTGCCTTACTCCACCATATAAAACTATTGAACAGAGGCTCACAAATCATGAAAATGTGTTCCGTAAGGTAGGTCAGTGTTATGTCCCCTTTTTGAAATTGCTAATTTCTGGGTATATCATGAAGGGGGTTACTTTAATCTTAAGGGAGAGGGAGGATCTCCCTGATCATATTAGTCTTTTGAATACTCATATTTTGGATGATGACTTTGAAGATGAAGAGGAGGGTGCATATAATGAAGCCATGAAGGAGATGTTAAAGGAGCTCAAGCGCCAGATGGAGAGGCCTATGCATGTAGTCTGAACATTTTCTTCAGATTTTAATTCGCGTGCGTTTTTTCTGCTTTTTGATGTGTAAAGATTGTGTTGTTGATATGTTTTTGGTTTGCTAAGGGTGAAAGTTAAGATTTGGATACGAGTCATTATGATGCTACTTTCAAACACTTTTCTTAAAAGCATCGAATGGAGCTGTGACATTCTAGCTTGGTTGCCTAAGTAGGATTGACTGTTCTATTTTGTATACAAAATATAATGCTTATACAAATATGTAAAATGTAAAATTTTGATGCAGGTTCTTATCTGTTGGATTATGACAATAATCACAAAATACTAAACTAGATAATTTACAGTAGAAACTCTATAAAATAATACACTTGGGACCACCAAAATTTATTAATTAAAAGAGTTATTAATTAATCGATAAATTAATAATTATTAATTTATATATTAATTAATATTTTATTAATTTATAGTATACAAATGGTTGGAAGAAAAATTCTCTATATATTAATTAATATTTTATTAATTATTGTATACAATGCATGTATATCAAATGAACGGCCCAATTTGAAAGAAACCTTCAATCTCCCACCTTATTATGCTTCTTGTGTTCAATGTATCACTTTATGGACATTAAAAATATTTTCTATATAAATACAAGATCAAAATAGGTTAACACAAACAAATCATACACACAACATGGCTTCCCATCTTAAAGGTGTGAAAAAAACAACAATGACAGACGAGATTCGAAGAGCATTATGCAAGCACAACAAGGATAATCCAAGAAAATGTAGTTGCACAGTTGTTGACTGATGAAGAAATTATTGAAAGCGTTATTGGAATTAATAAAGATGATATCGATGAAGAAGATGATGAAAGTTCTACAATGGAACCCCCTTCCGCCGAAACGAGCTATTAAAGCGGCAAACACATTGAAACAATTTTCTTGTTGAGCTATGAGAAAACAACACCAGAAGTTCTTACCATGCTAAGGAAAATTAGAGACGAGATTCAAGGGGAAATTGATTTCAACAAAAAACAAAAGACAATTGAGTCATTTTTCAAGAAACCTTCATAAATCATTCATGTAATATGCTATATATAAGGAATTATTAATTTATATTTTATATGGGGTCTAAAGAAATTATCAAAAATGTATTATCTTATAATTTTAGCGAATTATTAATTTAGCACCCTATCCCCGAGTCGGGACCGGCAAAAAATATTATCTTAGAGAGTTTATTAAATAATCGAGTATTAATTTATCGAGTTTCTACTGTATGTACTTGTAATGGTTATCATTTTATAATTATCATGGAACTTGTGGTCGCTGTCTATCGAGCTTGTTCAACTGTTCAAGTCGGTTCCGGTTGAAGGGGCATTTGAAGCATAAAAAACAGTTTTTGGAACATAGAATGAGATAGATTCAAGCTTACAAGGAATCGACTTCATTTCTTGATGTATTAAAATTTGTAGATATAATATATATTCTTGAGCTAATCGAGCCGGCCCATGCTTGCATATATATTTGAGATGAGTCTAGTTGTTGAATAGATATAGATTATTAGTTCTATAGCCAGGGCCGGATTTAGCGCTGGGCGAGCTGGGCGACCGCCCAGGGCATCAATATTTTTAGGGGCATCAAATTTCATATTCTTACATGACAGAAAGAAAAATCTGAAGAAATGAATCTGAAAATGGTGAATTATTTTATGAGAAAGAAGATGAAAAGGAAAAAGAGAAAGTGAAAATATATACGTAAAATTTATATATTTAATATTTTAATGTGTAGGGCCCTCATCCTTCCTACCTTATCAATCCACGTAACTAAGTAGACTTGTTTCCTTTTGTACTTGTTGGTTTTTAATATTTTTTACATGAAATGTTAAGTTGAGTTATTTGTTTTATACTTTTATTAAACATGTTGCAGCATTTAGCATAGTTAGTTCACTTTTTATAGCATGTCTTATCTTAGATTTGAAAAATAGGTATATAAAAATGATACTGTAATAAATTAAAACCGATCCATACTAGTAATAGTTACTTCCATCGCAACGCATAGGTTTTTGTTTCAATATTGACTCCTGTTGTAATTATACTTTTATTTTGTATCTTTAGCTTTTAACACACGTTGTTTGTTTCTTTACATCTACCGAAAGAATATACTTTTCCGCAAACTATAGTATTACTTGCCTTTTTGCATAATTGTAATCTGGAGTTTATCTTTTGATATCGTAACATTTTGTTTATGAAATAAAAACAGGTTTGTATCGATGAGCCATCTAACTTGATTAGGTTTCAAACACGTAAAATATTACGTGATTTTTTGTTTATAAGGGGCATCGTTGGACCGACTCGCCCAAGGCATCAGAAAACTCAGGACCGGCCCTGTCTATAGCTACCCAAGCCAATCTCAAATTAATTCTTCTATCAGAAAAAAAGAAAGATACTACTAGGTGCATAAAAAAGAAAGATACTATTAGTAAACGCCGATTTGGCAAACTGCACCCGAACCAATAATCAGTTAGCAAGTTAAAATTAACAATTTGAACAACCCTTTTGTCAGTACTTTTAACCTTTTATGCTAAATACCAGATTTCAAAAAAAATTATACCATACGTGTGCAGCGCACGGGTCTAAACAATTACATTCAACCCGTACGCAATCAACAATTAGATACAACCGTGTGCATCGCACGGGTCTGCATGCCTCGTAAAATTAAATTTAGGGTAATCATAATTGCTTGTTAAGAGCGTCTCGAATAGAAATCACAGATAGTCTTCTCCTACTGCTGACAAATAAGGTATTGATTGCTGTATACGAATCTTAGTTTTGTATTAATTGACTTTTGTAAGGCTCGTTTATTATACAATAGCTAGCAACAACATTTGTTCACAAGTTAAAACAAACCAAAAAAATTCTAAAGAGTAAAGATGACATGTTATCGGTGTAGAGTGCATATGCGTTCGTTCTACATGTAAACATTTAATTAGGAAGAGAAGAAACATTATTGTTACGTGTTGTTGCACACTCATCACATAATAATTATCTTCTATGGTACTCGAGAAACCAGAGTCCTACTTTGCATCGATTACTTAGAAATTGGGCATTTAGTAATTTGACTCCCAACAAATATTGTGTAATCTTAGTTGCCTAAATATATGTAGTATGTATGTGTATAGTGTACCCATTAAAGTAGTAACTTTATGCGTCACATTATGTTCATCGGATACCTGTTCCAACTTACCATGAAGATGAGTAATGCTTTAGACAAATATCTAAGATCAAAGGGTGCTATTCAGTACTGTGCTTCATAATTTATGTGACTTTGCTTTTTCAACAAATTTTTCTATACCTTCAGAGATAACAAATAATGCATTAAGTGAAACTAATTACAGGTATGCTTTTCTTTGTTTATTCATATGTGCAAAGCTTCACTTATGTTTGAACCTTCTTGAAACCAAAAGTCACGCATTGTGATAACTAATATTAATATTGATTATAAATATATAAGACTCGGTCAGTTTCAAAATGCAATCCCCAAATTAACTTTTTTACTTCAAATGTTGTGTATACATCTTGTGTTATTGATCTGAGAAGTAACACGCCCCTGACCCTTATTCCGCTGCGACCCAATTTGGGGGTGTTACAATTTACCAGACGATATTGTTTACCAAATTTTAAGTAAATTATCTGATTTGAAAACCTTATGCATTTGCGAACTTGTTTGCAAACAATTCTACCAGACTGTCCTTCAAGTTGAGGCCATTTCCTTCACGCCAGTCACGCATCCTCTCGTAGATCCTCCTGATATCAACTGGAATTACTCCATTTACGCTACCTTGTTGAGGTCGTTTGAGTCTGCAATGTTATCATTGAAGAAGTTTACAAGAGTGAAGTCTATATGCATCCAACTTTCGTCTCCGTGTGATAATCCATTGTTGTTTAAGTGGAAGATTAAGTTTGGAAACAAACTCGATTCACTTTTATTCTTGTCACCAAATTCAGTATATCATAACCAAAACTTGCATGTTAAAGAAATAGTCAGGCAGAAAAAATAGACAATGAAGTACTTCATAAACATAACATATTATAGAATTTAGTCGGCGATAATGTCGGATGGATTGCGGAATGATAATAAGTCCATCTATAAGTTGTTGTGCCGCATTAAAAAAATATCCCATTGCCGGAAAGCAGAATTTTTTTCACATTAAATTTATTAAAAAAAACTGACGGAGATACAGGGGTAAAAAAAAGGGCGGCATGCTTTCTTAATGATTAGTCATCATATGTTGTTGTGCTGCATTAAAAATATCCCATTGCCGGAAAGCATTTCCATTACGGATTCAGGTAAAAGGCGGATGCTTTCTTATAGTGGGGAAAAATTTACTCAGATGAAGAGTTGCCTTATGAAACTTTTGTACAGAGGTACATAAATCGTGAAAATTTGCTTCGTGAGGTAGGTCAGTGTTACGTCCCCTTGTTGAAATTGCCAATTTCTGGGTATGTCATAAAGGGGGTTACTTTAATCTTAGGGGAGAGGACCTCTCTTCCAGATGATATTAGTCTCTTGAATACTCATATTTTGGATGATGACTTTGAAGATGAAGAGGAGAGTGCGTATAATGAAGCCATGAAGGAGATGTTAAAGGAGCTCAAGCGCCAAATGGGGCCCATGCATGTAGTCTGAATAGTTTCTTGTCAGAATTTAATTTGTATGCATTTTTCTGTTTTTTGATGTGTAAAGATTGTGTTGTTGATATGCTTTTGGTTTGCTACGGGTGTGAGTTAAGATTTGGATACGAGTCATTCTGATGCTACTTTTAAACACTTTTCAAAATAGCATCAAATGGATCCGCTGTGACATTCTAGCTTGGTTGTGTAAGTGGGTACCCTACTAGTAAAAAATCAAATAGTACAAACTGTTGATGAAATATAACAAGCAGACAAGTAAGAAATGAAATTGGGAAGAAAGACATACTGGTGGTTACGGATCAAGATGAACTGAAAACCCAGAGTCGTGTCACGTATGCTAACTCGCGCCAGAAGACGGGACTGGACTGTTAGCTGTTCATAAGAGACGTTGTTACCCACCAAATCTAATACGCGATCTATATCCCATCCAGAACCTGCAAAATTGCATCCATCAACAGACTCAACCATATCCATAAAATTGAGGAAGATTATTTCTTGGATATATATTGCTTCTAATATAGTACTACGTAATATAATACGTAGTATACTGTAATAATCTACTAAAGTCTTCAGGGGTGCTTTTGGATAACTTTTTTTTAAATGAACCGCGGTTAAGTGTCCCTATGTGAATTAAAAAGTTGAGCTAAAAATAAGTAAATTAAAAAGTGGCGCAAAAAAGAAGGCTATCCGTTTGGCAGAATGGCAGTGGTTAGTGTGTCACTGTGTCATCACAATTAGATCTTCACCTTCACTTATCATAATGAAAATTGATGTGTGAGCTTCTTTTCTGGAGTGTCCATGCTTCAATCGAGGTGGAATAGGATTGGAAAGCTTTAGAAATCGCCTGGGGTTGTGAAAGTGTAACCACTGTAATAACCTTAAGTTCAGTTTAGGATTTGTATTTATAGATTTCCTGGTTCGTCTTCTCTATGACATACTTTTCCTTTTACGCGTTCATTAAACTCCACTTGCTTAAATTCAGTGTCATTATCATTTTTAAACTTTTTTTTACATTTTTAACAAATTAAAAAACGTGACGTGACCATATGCTCAAAAACTCCCCTCTTACTCCTCATCAAAAAGTAACCAAACAACCATACCTTAATCATTAACAGAAATTAAGAAATACACCCTCCGTCACAAACATTTTGATCTAGGCTCTTTAGCAATTTAGCCTCATGACGGACTTCGACTTCACATGTATTTACTTTAGACTTTATCAACACTTGGTGAGAAGGATGATCAAATTTGTTATGCCACATACATTTTGACTCCGTAAAGATTAAAGACTTCACAAAATTACAGTGTTTTTTATCAATCAATTTGTTTAGTTTTAACGAATGAGGTTAACATTTGATTGAAAAAGTATAAGCGTGACTTTTTTTTTCAGCATTCAAGGGTAAAACAAGTAAAAGCTTGGGCTTTAGGCCCCGGATTTTCTATGACTTTGTATATATATAAAGTTGGCCACATTTTTTTTGCCGCCATCTTTAGAAATCTGATTAAGCAAGCCCAAATTACCTGATAAATGTGAAATAATCAAAGTCTTGAGCTTTTTTTATTTATAGTTTTTAGCTTAAGAGTTGTAGAAGTTTAAGCGCGAATATATTGAGTATATATAAAAGGCCTATATTTTGCATGAAAAATTAGCAAAGGTAAAATTAAGTCGTGATATAATAACCATTTACATTGATTAATTGACGTTTGTTTTTCACACCTACAAACATACTTTCACTTTATAGCTTTTTCTTATCTGCTCATGTGTCATTTTTCAATTACAAGTTGCTTTTTAGGATAGTTTAGTTTTCGCTAAAAAATTGCTAAAGAAAAACGAATGTGAAACGTAAATCTGAAAGAAAAACGAGCTATTTGTAGAAATAGAATATATGATGCAGATGAAGATATTTCATCACTATAAAGTAAATATGATCAATTTAGATTAAGGTATCTTTAGTTTACTACTCTCTCCATCCTAAAATTATTGTTCACATACAAGAAATACACAGTTTAAAAAAGTACATTAATTGTTGCTTTAGTTTCTACGAAAGCAAAAGAAAGACATTTTCACCCTTTGATAATTAATTAGCGTTTTCTTTTATGTTTATTAAAATTAATTTAGACCAAGGGTAATATGGTAAACTTCAATTATTTTGGGACAAGCGAAAAAGGAAAGATTGACGATAATTTTGGGACGGAGGTAGTATTTGATATTGAAATTTTGAAATCCCTAGATAATAACAAGCTAAAAAATAATTGTTTGAACCTTAAAAGGTTTTTAAGCCATATTATAACAATTGTGTAGGTATTAACGTTATAGATCACTAAGTGTTTTTAGAGAGGTTATACATGTGAAATATTGATACATCGATTGATATACTTAATTAAATTATAAATTTAAACTCCATCCGTAATACTTATA